>WEIV01006130.1:51082-69448 GCA_013390005.1 Calyptomena viridis | reverse complement strand
GACATTTGCTGGAGCAGAGGGGCCTGATAGAGTCCTGTGGGCCGTGGGAAGAAGAGGCCCATGCTGAGTAGCAGAGCAGCATTTCTTGGGAGGACTGGTGGCCTGTAAGAACCCACATTGAAGCAGCCAAGCAGCACGTGAATGACTGCACCTATGGTAAAGTGACTTACGTGACAACAATACCTGAAAAAAGCTGTTGTTAGTAACAAATCCACTAAAAAGCAGTTTGCAACAGACTGTTTCCATGGAGAAGACCCCACGAGGAAAGCTGGGGTGGGACTCTCTCTCTTCTGAACAGCAGCAAAGAAAACCTCTGACTGTAATCTCCCCCACACACCCCTGCCTTCCCATGCTGTTGGGGGAAGGTGAAAGATCTTAAAAGGGAGGGGTGGGGGGAGAAAGGTGTCTGCAACATCTATCAAACTTCTCACTCTTAAACTCTTAAGTTCTGATTTTAGTAGTAGTAGTAGTAAATACTTAATATTCTAAGTTACAGCCTGTTTTGCTTGTGAAATAGTTAATCAACAGTTGCTTGTAATCCTTATCACAAAAGTCGAAGTTTTTTCTCCTTCTCTGGGAAATTTTGGGTCTATGTGTGGGCTCGGCATTTTAGCCGGAGTCAAACTATGACAGGCTGTTTGTGTGTGAGTCCTTGGCATTTAGCCAGAGTCAAACCACTACAGTTTTGTTTTGTTTGTTTCTTTTAAATATCGAGTCAAATATTCAAGTTATATTGGTTGGGAAATATTTATTTATTTATCTACCTATGTCTCCCTCTCTCTCTCCCTATTTGTTACCTGAGAACAGTCTGCACTCCAAAATCTTTGAGGTCTGAGTAGATATCCAGAAATACTTTCATATCTTCTTCCTTCAATTCTGCTTTTTTTTTCTTTTTTAAAATGGGTACAGATTTTGAATTACAATTTTAAAAAGCATCATCTCAGAGATAGAAAATATTAGTGCTCTAGTAGGTAACAGCGGAGAGAGTTATATTTTTTTTCCCTCCACTCTTTACTTCAAAAGCCATCAGAGGTCAACATTTATCATACATATAGGAACGAACTGGGTTATTTTAGGGTATGTTTACACTCCTGGGTTCAGGTAAGGGCAATAACCTTTGTTCATGCTCTGAGCTGCAAGTCAAAAAAACCTGTGAACTCTGGTCTTCTGGCAGAATCAGTAAATCTTGCCTCTTCAAAGGACTTATTATAACAAGACTATATGGCTTCCGAAGTGGGACTGAGGTAAGAAGGGTGACACATGGTCCTAAACACCTGACTGAGTATAGGTCCACTAGTTATTGTCATATGCTGGGTTTTTGATGCTATGTAGAGCAGTCCTGTGTGCTTGATGTGATAAATAAAATGTGAAATAAAAAGGCAGGAAGGCAGGCAGGAAGGAAGGAAAGTGGAATTATTAGTGCAAATTATTTAAAAGTTATGCACATGGTGGGCATCATGCCCTGCATTTCAATCCTTTAAAACACTGATATTTTTGTGAGTTAGAAATAATTCCATGAAAATCTGTCCCATAAACTACTGGCAACCTTTCGGCACTCATCTCTGAAACAGCTGCTGCTGGTTTAAATAGTAGTCTGGTCTTTTATGGGAGTTTTTAAGAGCAACTGCTTTTTTCATTTTCAACTGTTATAACAAAAATGACAAATAAAGTAAAATAAGACGGTAGTTCCACAAGGACCTTTTAAAATTGCTAGCTTTCTCCTTGAAGGGCAAACCTGAGTGGGAAAAGACCCCATCAGCTAGCAGGTGCTCACATAAGGATGTAGGTGCACAAAGCAGTGCCACAGTAGAGACAGGCATTAGAAGTTTCTTGTCTCATGCCTCTTTCTGTATGACTCAGTATTTAAGTCTTCCCAGCAACTTTCTCTACTCTTATTACTTTTAAAGAAATGCGGCAAGTGGGTTAAAAAAGTATCTCACGCTGTCATAGATCTCGGCCTACTAAATTTTGAAAACTAGGGTGTATTTCAGGAGTGGCCCAACAAAGGCCATAGTATCCTAAAGTTTCTTGACTTCTGACTTCCCTTACTGGTGATTAAATGCATTGTTCAAACTGACTTCAGGTTACACCACCTAGAGTCCATGTACACTTGTTCTAGACCAACAAAGTAATCCTAGACATGAAGCTCAGAATTATTATTTATTTATAAATGATTTAGCAGAAGTACCTAGGTTAGAGCAGTTTTCTTCATTGCATATTAACACATATCACCAAAGAATGACTGAGGTCTTAGATATCTGAAGGTCTCCATCGACTATGCAGGCAACCTGTACACTTACACTAGATTAAATGTCTGTTCTGAAGAGAGAAAGAAAGAGTTCTAAAAGATCTAAAACTGGAGGATTTGAATGTCTTCCATTGTCACTAGAAATACATTTTTCATAAAAATTTACATTCAAAATAGAAATACAAAAAATCTGTGTTGATTCTAACTGTTCCTACGCTTTATTTTCAGTGCTTTCTTGATCAGTTCGATAATACATTACTAAGGCTTGTAACTAAATAGTATAAACTACAACTTGGTAAAAAGGTTGAAAATTCTAAAAAGACAGGTGAAAACCCATTGCAGTATTTCCTTAAAAATACTATAATTCTTGCTAAAAAAAAAAAAGAAATGATTTATCTTCAGGATGCTATAAATAAGACCATTCTCCCTCTTATGTTCAACTAAGTTACTAAGCTGGAAGGTGCTGTTGTGGACTTAATAGAGTAGCTTAAAAAAGCTTACACTAAAAGAAAATGAAAATTGCATGCAATTATTTCTAAATATTCCTATTAATTACAATACACCTGTGAGTTCTGTATACAGAGCTACAAGATTTTTATTGTTTTTGCATTGGTCATGAAGGATTTTAATTTTAGTTTAAGTTTTCATATCACATATCACAAAGCTCTCAAAAAGAAGAAAGAAACCACCGGAATTCAGTAGTACACATGACTAGAATATGTAGGCCAGTCACATACAAGCATCTGCCTCAGATAACAACCTTCAGCAATATTTCAGGGACTTCTAGTCACACTGTATGCTCCCATTTGTCATGAACAACTGAAAACTAGTGGCAGGTCAAGGCTAAATAACTTGTGGACCTGCTTGTCAATATGGTTCATTTCAGATAATGAATGCCATAAGATTGATGCTAAGATAGAGAGTCATTAGATCATGTAGTCCCAACTGGGACTTCAGTTTTTAACTGTTGGTATATTTCCACTAGGGACATCAATTTTTCAAAATATCTTTGATGTTGGATGATAAAATAAGTATGGAAAGACATACTGGCCAAGTTTTTAAGTTAGTCCTCAGTCCATATATTTTGCATTTTAAACAATATAATTTCAAGCTTGCTGTTAATCCAAAAACTTGCAACTAATTATGTCAAGAAACTCAACAGAACTTCCTCAACTGAGGAAGACAGATTATGAAGAAAGAGTAAAAAACAACAGAGTGGATACCACTGGCCAGACACTTGATTCTGCAATATATGCAATATCTCTCTACAAGTAATTGAATTGAGTAAACACCTAGGAGGCATATGATTTGCTTAGAGAGGTCCAAGGGACCATGGCTAGAAACAACTGACTGAAAATGGACTAAGAAAAATGCAGACTTTACATCAAAAAACTTCTTGTGAGGTCTGTTAGTCCAAGGTCTACTCACTAATAGACCTCTGAGGTCTATTAGTATACTGGAAGCCCATGTGAATAATTTAATATTATACTGGATAAAGAACTTGAGAATATACTGTAGGAAACAATCATGTACTGACTTATTAGAGCTTATAGATGAATAAACTACATGCCTACATTGCATGGAGTTCTCATAGATTTGAGAGTCAGGCTGCTCAATGTATAACAGGACTACGATCTAGAAGGCTACACCAACTTTTCCTCCTGCAACAAAAGTCTCTGAGTCTCAGCATGCATCCACCTGGTGTTTTTCCTTTCAGTATAGCCCACAGTAGGAGAAATATTATCCTTTTGGGATAAAGTTATTGCTTTGTTTTTTTTTGTCTTGATGCCTACGATGTTAGATTGGTGAAATTTATTGTGGTGTCAGGCTGTTCATGTTGTTGGCATGTTAACAATTCTATGTCAACTAAAAACAACTGATCACTAAGAGTTCAGTAAAATCCAGGAAGAAACCAGTATTTAAAAGACTTTTTTAAAAGCGTTGGTAAAGTTCCAGGCTATGCCCTGTATTTGCCAAGGCAAAATTAACTGTGTATTAAAAATATATAATATTTTTAATATTTCCAACTCTATGATTCTATTGTGAAAATTCCATTTTGCATGTTTCTATCATGCAAAATTTCTATCATGATTTATTTTTATCATATTATTACTAAAAAGATGTAGAATAAGTTTGGTTTCTATGCATGTTTTCTATAGGCACTATATATCTATAAAGTTATTTTAATTGCTAATGTCTGTTAGGAATGATATGTTTGGATGTGGTCTACCTTAAACTATAAAAGCATTTATGAAATTCACTTCTAATAAGGTTTTTAGCAGAACTAAAAGTGCAATGTATTCAACTTTGAAATACAGAGTTCCAATAAAACAATATTGCAGTGCTAGAGAGTAACAGGATTTTTTTGCCTACCATAGGGTTCTGCATATGATCACAGAGGATCAGATCAAGGATATGTTCAGTGTCTTCGCTCCAGCAGTCCCAGGCTGAAAAGGTATAATTTTAGGGAACTATGAATGTTGTGATGGGATGGTCAGGCCTTGAAAGACCTGTCAAGAGAGCAAACAAAACAAGTAAACTGAAAAACTACAAAAGCATATTTGCAATTCTAGTTTTGAAAGACTTTTGTGAAGCATTTTAATAGCAATAAGAAGTATGTCTTCTCCCTCGTAAGAGAAATAGCTTAATATTGATTATAGAGGATACATCCAAAACCCCCAAACAATTTACTTCTTTGATATAGCATTATCTGTGAGAAGGTTGACCTACATCCCCTTCAATTATCAAGGAAAATTATATCTTTTTTGTATGGGCTATTTTGTCTGGTGTACTTTCCAAAAGGAAATAACAGAGATTACAGGAAAAGGGACAAAGGGTTGTTTTCTAGTCTATGGCAAGAAATCTCCAGTTCCTTACAGAATCATAGCCTTGGTCAGTGATATTCAATAGGCCTGCTTGCTCTGTTTGCTCTATTTTCCCTAACTATTAAATACAGTTGATAATTCACAGAATTTTGTTGTAGTTTAAGCCTGGTGTGCAGCTCAGCCCCATACAGACACTTGCTCACTCCCCACCAATGGGATGGGGGAGAGAATCAGAATGGCAAAAGCATGAAAACTTGTGGGTTGAGGTAAAGGCAGTTTAATAGGTAAAGCAAAGATGCCCACAGAAACAAAGCAAAATAAGGAATTCATTCACGACTTCACGTGGGCAGGTAAGTGCTTGTCCATCTCTAAGAAATCAAGGCTCCGTCATACATAACAGTGACTTGGGGAGAGAAATGTCATCACTCCAAATGTTCTCTCTCTTCCCCCTTCTTCCCTGTAGCTTTTATTGCCGAGTATGATGTCATATGGTGTGGAATATACTTATATGGTGGTAATGAAAAGTTGATACCAGCTGTCCCAGCTGTGTCCCCTCCCAACTTCTTGTGCACCCCCAGCCTCCTTGCTGTCAGGGAAGATTGAGAAAGCAAATTCTTAATGCTGTGTAAGCATTGCTCAACAACAGTTAAAACATCCCTATGTTAACAATGCTGTTTTCAACACAAATCCAAAATATAGGATGATATAGGTTTCTATGAAAAAAATTAACCATTTCTCAGTCAAAATAATACATTATTGTGTTAAATACAGTAACATTTGTGAAGTACGATGACGTTGCAGTAAGGGTAGCTACAGCAAGAGAGAGTCTTTCTCATAGTCTATGAGAATTACAGTAGCTAATCTTTCCAGAAAATACCCTATAAAAATCATGATTCATCTTCTTTTTGTCCTACAAACTGGTGGTAGTTTTGATTGGATTTTATTATTATAGTAAGATGAGTTTGCAGCATGTTCAGAATATTCAGTAAACTATGCAAAAATGTCTCAAAGCAGGGTGTTTTCTTTGTTTTTATCAGAGCTTGGCAAAACCTGTAAATTTCAATATGCAATACATTTCACCAACTGCCTACAAATTTGGAAGTTCAATGATATTTTCACCCATGTTGTTGAATTTTCTACTTTACACGAAAACAGAGCACAAAGTTGAATGACATGAACAAAACTGAAACTGCTTATGTTTTAAAAAACTTTCTCTTTTTTTACAGAAACATTGCTTGGATTTATTTTCTTGGTAGATTAAAAAAGTTTTAGAAACTTAGATAGGCATTTCTTTGCCCTAGTTTCTTAAGTGTTCTGTAATGGATATAGTTCTTGTAAAACTCCTTCCTCATATGGAAAGAAAAGTCTATTTCTATGAGCAAGAGTTTGCAGGGTCAAGGCTTATAGTTGTAATAAAATACTCAGGCAGAACTAAATAACAAAGAATAAAGTGAAAAACACCAGTAAATTAAAATAAAGCTGCAATACACTCAATTAGCTAAATTACTATTGATATCTGTCATTATAAAGTACCCAGGGCTGTATAATTTTCTTCTAATCCCCTAAATGCACAACTAAGCAAGTGAAAGAACATATATTCCTACAACCCCCAGTGGAGACATTGAGATTATGCATGCTCTCACTAATTTAAAGAGGGACTTTCACACTGGGATACATTTTAAAAAGAGAACATTTAAATAAAAAGCAATTTAGTCTGCCTGTAATTGTGTTCCCCTTGCTGTTATTGCTAATTATTGGAGATATTTGTGCTTGAATGTGTGAATTCCCTTTTTTTTCTTTTTTTTTAAATTTTGAACAGAAAGTAGAAATTTGTTTCTACTTTCACTCAGTCCTGCTGAAATCACAGGGTCAGAGTCTTTCCTTCAGGTTTTGGTTTATCAGTGTCACTGTAGTGGGATGACCCTGTCTGGACACCAGTTGACTATCAAATCCACTCTATCATTCCCGTCTTCAGCTGTACAGGGAAGAGACAATACAATGAAAGGATTGTGGGTCAAGGTAAGGACAAGGACAGATCACTCACTAGTTATCATCATGGGCAAAAGAGACTCAACTTGGGGAAAATTAATTTTTTATTAATCAATTCAGAGTAGGATAATGGAAAATAAAACCAAATATTAAGATACCTTCTCAGATGCCTCCCTTCTTCCTGGGCTCAACTTCACTCCCAAATTTTCTACCTCCTCCCCACAGTGGTGTGGGGCGATGGGGAATGATCATTGTGACCCACTGTCTCTGGTGCTCCTTCCTCTTCAGAGGGAGGACTCCCTACACTCTTCCCCCACTCCAAGGTGGGGTCCCTCTCACTGGAGACAGTCTTCCATGAACTTCTCCAGTGTGAGTCCTTCCCACAGGATGCAGTACTTCACAAACAGGCTGCTGCAGTGTGGGTCCCCCATGGAGTCACAAGTCCTGCCATCTGCTCCAGTGTGCGCTCTCTCCATGAGGCCACAGGTCCTGCCAGGAGCATGCTCCAGCACAGAATTTCCATGGGGTCACAGCATCCTTCAGGCATCCATCTGCTCTGTAGAGTGAAGTCCTTCATGGGGCTGCAGATGGCACTCTGCTCCACTGTGGGCCTCCATGGGCTGCAGAGGGACAGTCTATGTCACCATGGTCTGCACCACAGGCTGCAAGGGAATCTCAGCTCAGGCCTCTGGAGCACCTCTTCCCCCTCCTTTTTCACTGACCTTGGGGTTTGCAGGGCTGTTTCTCTCACATATTCTTACTTCTCTCGTTGGTTGCTGTTACATAATCTCCTGTTCCAGAGGTGCTACCTTTGTCTGGCTACCTCAGCTTTGGCCAGTGGCATATCTGTCTTGGAGACTGCTTGCATTGGCTCTGCCGAACACAGGGGAAGCTTCTGGGAACTTCTCACAGAATCTACCCCTATACCTCCCTCGCTACCAAAACCTTGTCTAGCAAACACAATACAGTCAGTCCAGAGGCAACATCCACACACTCAAATGGAGGGAGTCGCACAAATGCTTGACTAAAATCTGAAGCCAGTTTAGGGCCAGCCATATTTGAACTAGAAATAAGATAAATCAAAAGTTTGAATAATAAGTGTAATGTGCTCCCAGAAGAAATGCCTTGAGAATTAATGAATCATTTTTCTCTCTCTTTACCCCTATATAAAGATTGGATACTTTTTGGATCTTGATCTATTAACTCAAGCTACATATCAGTCACATACATGCTATTGGGATTGACAGCTGAACTGATTATTTTTAATGTATAGGTAGCTAATTATCTGTTGGTCATTTCTGGCATTACAACAGGCTAGTATAAACTTTAACTTTACTGTAGTGGAACTGAAAAGTGATGAGAAGTGCATTAAAAATTAGTAAACTTAGAAACATTCATCTGTGCTTCATTCTATAATTTGTGTCTAATAAAAAATACCATCCCTTTTTCCCCTATGGACCAGAACAGCAGAAAGAAAAACCTTGTGATGAATGTAGCCCTGTGATAAGAGTGTAGGTTTGTTAACATTCTCATCCAGACCATAGACAGACTTTCTTTAGTTATTTTATATATTGCAAAGATGTGAATTTTGAACATGGTGACTCCTCAGCAGTTCAAGAAAAATTCCCGTGCTGGGGAGTCAACGTATAACTATCAACAGAGAGGTTTTGGCTCAAAGCTTCTGAGTGAATCAAAGTCCCAGCTGTGGGAGAAGTTTTGGGGGCCTCAGAGTTATCAGGCCAAAGTCACCAGGTTACCTCCATCCCCTGACATGTGCTGGTCTAGTGATAGAAGACTTTGTAATTCTTTGTTGGTTAATTATTAACAGATTTCCCTTATTACCATTCTGAAACATAGTATGCATGTTATGTTTTTCCAGCCACATGGGGGTTCTCAAATGTGGTTAATAGGATCAGAGAGCCTGGCCATCATCCAAATTAATATATCTGAAGGGTGAATTTCAGAAAGCATATTTATAATAAAATTTCCCAAATATTTCCTGAGTTGCCAGATCTAGCAATATGCTAACATACTTTTAAAAACACACTCTGCTTTGCAGGCAATTATCTTGTCCTTTAATAAATTTTCATTTTTTATCCTGATATCTTATACATATACTTACATGCTATGCATCTGAACACTTTCTCAATATATTTTTGTTGTTATTATATTTATTATTATTATTGTTATTTATTAAATCATCCTATTTAAGTAAAGACACCTCATCTGGCTTTAGTTTTCTGCTACATTAGCCTTAGATCTGGCCCTTAGATTATTTTTTAATACTGCAGCTATTTTATACTTCTTGCTATGTGGTTTAGCAATTATATAAACAGGGTAAATAAGAATTAGGGAATGTGAAATGAAAAAATCATGTGGCAGTAGATTTGAAATGGTCTGAAAACATTTGGTTTAGTACAAATCAAGAGTAAACTGTATTCCTTGCTATGTTCGGATGTTCAGACTAGATATGGTAGATATAGATACACTAAGATCACAGTTTTCTGGCGCTGAAGATGACTGGCAAGGGACAGCTAATATTTGCACTAAACTCTTGTAGCCTCCAAGACAGAGTAACTGCATCCAGATTACCTATTGGGAATGATCCTGTTTATGCTTAACTCCCAAATTGTGCCTGGGAATTATTTGAAAGAGCTTTAACTGGTACAAGCCAAAACTGTGCTAGCAACTGTTACAACAGCTTAACACATGATCCTGTTCCAGTTTGGGAATATTTTCTGGCTCTATTTAATTTCATACCACTGGCATAGCCTACAGATGTTAAAAACATAATAGATAAAAAATGATTCAACAAATAGTAAAAAATACAAAGATACATATGAAGTAAGGAATGCATGTTATCTACAAACCCAAGAAGGAATTTTCTTTAAGTTACAGAAAGCTGAAGACTAGGAGAGAATTACTAAATGCTTGCTTTAGTTTTACATTTGTCCTGGAGATCTTTTCTGGGATATTGTGAAAAACAGAATATTAGGGTGCCTTAGGAAAGTTAAATCTTTGGGGGTTTGTTAAACAAGTGCACAGGCAAATGCAAATAGGGGTTGGAATGAAGGTGGTTCCATGTAAGGGGACTTTCTCAATGTCAGGGCATATGTTCAGTAAGAGGACAGCACGGAGTTTAACTTTGAAAAAAGCAATCTATCCTAGACTCTTGGGAAATTCTGCTTGTTGCTGATTTATTGCATCCAGCACATAAGATTGTGGAGCCAGGCAGATGTTACCACAAAATGCTGGGAAAATGGATTGTACCTATGCCATAGGAACAGAGCACGAGACAAGATGTAGTAGGTGGTGTATGAGAGGGAATTAAAGGTTCATGGCAAATCTATGCCTGGAGCTCTAGAAAAGCAATTATAGAGGTGAGCTGATCACTTTCCATTACAGATGAACTACTACACTACATAACCTTGCCACTCTAATACTTTAAGAAGCAGCTGTATGGAAAATATGAGATAACAAGAATATTTGTCGACTGAAGATATACAAAATATGCCTTGCTTTTCAAAATACTGACATTTAACACTCAGTAAGTCCTTTGAAAATGTAACCGTTTTGGAACGTTCACTCTTAGAAAGTCCTTCTGACTGTATACTCACAGGTACATGTATGTGTGTGTATGTATGTGTATATATGTACATATATCTGTCTCTCTCTCTCTAAAATGTGCAGCCAAAAGTGAAAAACTCAGTGGATGTAATGTAATATTGTGTGATGAAAAGATGGGATATTGTATATCCCTCAGAACCGCAAAACCAATTTCAAATAGCATTATGAAACAAAACATTTAACCTTCATATCTTTTAGGGAAATGACATGTTTTTTAACATTAGATATATATTTTCTTTCAGGTAGAGTACTGTTTATTTCCATATTGATGTTCTCTTCTATGTTTAGCCATTTAGTTTTCTGATGAAAATATCCTAGTTCTTCAGCCACAAGTACATCCATATTTTTGTGTCAAAAAGGCAATGCATGTAACAAAAGCATCTTAGTGAGCAACTGAAACTGCAGATGAGTCCATGCCACAGGCCTTATTCCCATTTGCCACTGTTGTAAAGCTTGCAGACTCAGGACACCTCCACTAAATTAAAATCTGTGCACTTGTAACCAGAACTAATCTCTCAAATGAAAACTCTGTCACTTTATGATTATTGTAATTTCAGAGGTATCTTTGTTAGCTTCCTTGGTAAGCAGGCAATTTATTCACTGCTGATACAATGGAGAGGAGCAGTAATACTCAGCAGAAGCAGATATGACAAGTGCAAATGTTTTGCAAATTCCACATTTATATCCTCTGTTATATTCTACATGTCCAGCTGCATCCTATGTACTACATACTACACAGAATTTAAATTTGCAGTTCCAGTTGTATCTCCCTTTTCAAAAATTACTGTGAATTATGGCTGTGTTTACCTTTACTTTTTAAACTGACAGATACGAACAAATAATAAATTGTTGCTCAGGGTGTGACAGGTGTGACAGGTATGATTAACCAACCAGAGGGAAAAAAAATCCATTGCTTTTAGACTGATCAATATTAGTCTTCATCCCAATTGTGTGATTTTGGATGTTGCAAGAATGCATCTGTAGCCACTTGCTAAAAGGAACACTGCACATTTATTAAATCTGAGACAGCACCATTACAATCAACTAAAACTTGAGATCTGCTGAACACTTGAAAGTGTAATTTCCAAATATCTTTCTTTCCTTTAATTGAGATTTGTTCTGCTGACAGACAAATGCACTCTCAACTGAATTTGAATAGAGCTACTGCAATAATCAGTGACTCTATTTGAATGAAAAAACCTGCAGTCTGGCTTTCTGCATGGTTATGTCTAAGAATGTCTCTCAGACNATTCCCATTCAATGAATACCCAGGGAATAATCTCCCAGAAAAAAACATAATTATATTTCTTTCCTCTCAGTATTACCATACGTTGAACTCCTGATAACCAACTGAGCTCATCTGGAGGGTAGAGTTGTAAACTCTGGAATCAGTGATTACTTTTATGAATGGAACTCCAAAAATTCCAATGAATCATGACTGTGGCAGCTCGGTCCACACACATAGCCTGAAATATCTCACCATGAGCTCTGGTTTTGCCTCTGTATGTTGAACAAATTCCTCATGGAAACATCATCCACTTCAAGTTTTCTAGGCTTGCTTCCAAAGCTCTGCCATCTAAATCCCCTTTTGATAACAACAGTATGTACCAGCCATCTTGGACTGACTCAGGAGGAAACTGAGATATCTAATACTCCCTTGCTATTATTACTATTACCCAAATTCAACGTAAGAAAAAAGTCATTAGACGAATTCACAGGGAATCTGAGGAGTGAGAAGTAAAGAAGTGTGACTTCACAAGAGTATCAGAATAGTTAAGATGAAAAGAAGGACTATAATGGACTAAATTTGTACTTACTAGTATATTGCCACTTCCTATTTTAGCTCTCTCAAGATCTAATTATCTCACTATCTTAAATCTGTGTCTTCAGGAATCCCTTATGAAGAAAATAAAAATCCTTCCCTTTATTTTATAATGGACAACTAAAACGCAAACACTGCATATATACACAGTTAACATGAACAACACCTAACCTGTGTTTGAAGGCAAATGTGCTGGTTGCTGGGGTTGTCTGCAGGCAAATTCCATGGAAAGTAGGATGCTGGCTGTTTTGGAGGGAAACTAAAAGCAAATGTATTTTCTAGATTTAAGCAGATTTCTGGATTCCTTTCCAAGAAATGCAGAATGCTGAGTATTTCTGACAAGTAATTAAAAAAGTTAAAACTATGAAGAAAGCCTAGACTTCATGACTTAGGACTTCTAAACTAGGAGGGCTGTGCCTACAGGAGTAATGTGAATTGTTTCAAAGGTCTTCCAAACCAATGAAAAACATTTTCCTTACACCAGAAGGAATTCACTGGCTGAAATAACTCTGGGGCTTTTGCTGCTGCCGCAGTCACTGTCACATAAATATTTGGATTTTTAATATATTTAAGTTTTGTGATATTGTCGGTTTTCTTTTATTACTTGTTTTCTCTTGTTTCTTTTCTGAAAGAAAAAAAATCAAACACCACCCCACAAATGTTGCATGGAAAACATTTTTTACCATATTCATGAGCCTGCAGAAATTACAAACTATGATTAATCTGAATTGTGTGGATTAGTGAGGCTTCATCACTATTATCTGAGATATTTGAAGATTTCTTTAGGAAATTGCAGGTTTACTTTTATTTTTACTCATTGTAGTGGTTTTTGACAATCCTTTTATGCAAGTATAGGAAAGTAGATAAACAGTTGTATATTAAAATTAATTTATCCATGGCTCCACAATAAATTAACATATTCAAGTATCACCAAATGATTTTACATTGATCTCTCCAGTAAATGAGAGATCATTTCCTCCTATACATAATAAGACAGTTCTAACATGTTTGAACACACCAGTGAATCAGGAAACAGGGAAATTTTACCATAGGAAGAGTATCAGTATGATCTCACCATGAGATTGCTGTTCGTAACATACACAGGGATCACAGCTATACAGCTGAAGAAAAGATTGAAAACAAAATAAAATGAAATGTAACTGAGTTTTTCTTCCTAGTTGTTTCCTGGAAAGCTTTGAAGGCAAGAAAATGAAAAATAAATATGCGTCTCTGTCTCTTTCTTTATATCCTTCTTGTTGATATGTTTGCATGTGTAGATAGAAAGAGACAGAAAAAAAAGGATAAGATAGTGTTGACAATATCACACTTTCTTTAGTACACTTTGAGGAGGGCAAAACTGGGGTTTGGTAGAAGGAGATAATTATGCTCCCTCTTCCCATATGTAGTCTTTGGCAATAGCCGCAATACCTTGGAAACACAGCTTGTACTTTTTTTGTGTCTGGAATCAGCTCAAAATTAATGAAAGTGGTCACAGACCACTGTGGTGACAGACTGAATAAAAGGTCTTTACAGAGAAGCTATTTTATTTTAATGCACTTAGTTAAGTGAGAGGAATCCCTCACAGGTTCTTTATAACCTGCAAGTTTGCAGTAAGAGTCCAGCGGATTATGCATTCCTAGTTTATTGTATTGGTATATCTAGTTTATAAACATCTTTTACTATTCAGGCTGCTCTGTTGGAAGGAGGCGCCTTATATGTGTATATATAAAGAAGATCAGGCCTAGTGCATTAGACTGTGCTGTGAGAATAGTACAAAAAAAGCTATGGAAATAAAACAGGAAAAGCTAAAATGTATCAAAGAACAGCAGAAGCGAAGGCCTGCAGATGCCTCAAACCCTGTGTGCCCTTCCATGATTGGACAAAGGGACTCCGAAGATGCGCTGATGTGTATCCTGCCCAGATGATTGGACCCTGGTCTGGAAATCCCCTAATGAAGCAATGGCAGAACAACAGCTTTACTATGTATTAGTTAGCCATAGGGGTATAAAAGGTATCATTTGTAGCCATATTTTGTCTCTTGCCTTGCACCGCAATAAACTGCTTGTTTCATCATCGCGTCTGAGGGTCTGTGTCTACTCACTCACTACATATATAGTCCTATTAATGACATATATGAGTGTGTTTTTATTCTAGCAAGTAATTTTGACCTTTTTTTTTTCTGTAAGTTCACAATCCAGATCAATTTCTACAAAATTTGTGACTGCAATTACCATACAAATATATGTGTGTGCGCTCATATATATGTACTTATACTTCCCAGGTGTTTAATGGTGCTAATAGGTACACAATACGATTGAATAGATCAATTAACATTAGTTTCCAATAGAAACTGTGTTTTCTATTTACCTTCGTAAGTATGTCTTGCAGATCCTTACAGTAGTAAGTCATTGCTGTGTGTTTTTTGTTCCTTCCCTCACCAGAGCAGCAATATGAAAATTTCTATCATGATGAAATATTTGCTCTGAAGATCCAAGCAAAGTTTTGCTACTAACCAAAGATTTGGTTGGTGGCAATTTCTTTACACTTGTCCATTTTTAGGGATGGTCCAGCCACTGCTATTCTTCTGCAGGCTGGAAGGGATGCTCTGGTGTTTCTTTTCAGCTTATTCTAGATTAAGAGTGCTGAGCCAAGAACAGATATTCATGCTGATAGTACTGAATAGACTTTGTATTTGATAAAACCTTCATTAGACCTTTTTGACTCAGGGCTTAAAGTCTTGGCATATCCCAAAATGAATAGACAAAATGCTTATTTTCATTTCTTCATCGAGAAGTTGCTTCAACGCATTTGTTGAGAGGCTTTTCTTACCTTCTTGCACTTCTTTGCTCATTTCTCCTGCAAATCCAAGCTGTCTTGGTATCATGCATTCTTTTATAGATGTGGACATCAAGGAGAGAAAAATTGCAAAAAAAACAGAGAACAAAGCTCCTCGACATTAGCAAACTGAGGATTCAGGAGCATGGTAGCTCACGTATCTATTGGTAAAACAAACAAAAGTACCCCACATTGCTCATATTGTGTCACAGTCTTTCACAGAATCACAGAACCATTGAGGTTGGAAAAGGCCTCTGAAGGTCATCTAGTACAACCCTTCTGCCCTAACTGAGTCACCAAGATGTCCAGGACCATGTCCAAATAGCTTTTGAATCTCCAAGGAGGAAGACTGCACAACCTCTCTGAGCAACCTGTGCCTCTGCTCAGTCACCCTTAGAGGAAAAAATGTTTCCCGATATTCAGACAGAGCCTCCTGTCCTTCAGTTTTTGCCCATTGACCCTGGTTCTGTCACTGAACACCACTGAAAAGAGCCTAGCTCTTTCTTTTATCCCTTCAGGTGTCCCTCTGAGACTTCCTGTCTCCAGGCTGAACAGTTTTTCAGCTCTCTCAGTCTTTCCTCCCAAGAGAGGATGCTCTAGTTCCTTTATCAATTTCATGGCCTTTTGCATTGAACTGCCTTCAACATGTCCATTAACTGAACGTACTGAGGAGTCCAGAACTGAACACAGCACTCCAGATGTGGTCTTATCAGGACTTTGCCGTCCAGGACTAGTGCAGTCCAGGATACTAAATGCAGTCAGAATACCATAGCCTACTCATTATCCTCCAGCGGTTCAAATATTTGCTTTCCTTATGGTTTCCTTCTTATCCTTAATATCTGGATCCTCCAAAAAAAAAAACCTTAGAAAACTGTTGGACCATCTGTTATTTTAATAGCCAGAAAATCCTGACTTAAATGAATTTGCTGATTACCAAGAAACAGTATTCACACTGAGATGGGGAGATAAGTCCATGAAAGTAGTCATTCTTTCCTACAGTTTGGTGTGAATCATGTTTCTGTGAGTGAGAAGTATGGAAAATAGAGGGGTTTAATTATCTTTTTAGGTATTTACTGTGCCTTACAAAGGGGAAAGTCATTGAAGTGTCACGAAGGTGAAAGCAATTCGTTATAAAGAGGGGTAAATAATTCCGATGACAGGTTACAAAACATCCTAATGCCTGTCTACAATAGATTTATTTAAGGTATTGAGCTGTTCACAAGATCTTGCTTAGGACAATATACACACACAATGCATGGCCATCACTGGTAAGAGTCACAACTTTTCCTTGTAGTACTATTTCAAGACTTGGGAGAAATCACCTGAGGAGCCACATCTCAAAGATCATCTGGAAAGCTGCCTTTTATGTCAGCTAAATCTTTTTGCAGGATTTCAGAGGGTTGAATTTTTAAAACAGGGATTTTTTTTTCCTGTACAGAAAAGGTTGGCATATTTATGACTATCATAACCATAGAATTACAGGATCATTAATTTGGAAAGGACCAACAATTTTTCTACATTCACCCTTGATTCAAAGCAGCTTTGACTAGACTTGGTTGATCAAGGCCCTTTCTGGTTTAGTTTTATTTGTTTATGAAGAAAGTATTCCTACAACCAGCCTTCTCAGCCTTTTGTTCCAGTGTTTGATCATCCTCACAGGGATGTTTTTTCCCACTTATATCTACTCCTTGAGTTTTAAATGATCAAAATGTATAGACTAGTGTGTGTGTTTGTATGGTGTATGTGTGTGTGTACACAAAAGAGTAGTAAATTATAACTAATATTCAATTCTTGTTCTATCTATTCTCAGACAACAGTATAATGATAGTCACTAAAGCAAAACAGTAAAATTTCATACTTACCTTTGCATAAAGCAATTACTTTTATAAAATGACAGCTGAAATTCCATAAAAAGCTGTTGGATCTCAAGGATCTCATCAAGGTTGGATCTCAATATTCAGGTGGTGCATTTGACCTTCGTTCTGAGAAACTTTGTGTTTACAGTTTAAGGGTTTCTTTCACAAACTTGAAAATTACTTTCCTCTGAAGTTGCATTAATTTAAAATTGGTGGAAATTAAGTGAAACCTCACACAAATCAAGATCAGTGTGACTGTTCATGTTGTCCTCTTTGTTGGTGTCCTTTGTAAATAGATGACATACAGATTGACTGCAACTAGAGGTTAAACAGCTATATGACTGTCCTGGGTTGCACAAAGATTCTGCTATCCACCTTTTCTTTTCTCTTTTCCTCACATTTGCCTACTAATTTAGACTGTGGTGAGAAGTTAAGGTGAGTGTGGTACTATCATCCTAGGAGAAGAATGTATCCACAAGTGGGAAAGACTGTAATGCTGGTGACACAGAAAATCCAGGTGTTGAGGGCATGCACACCTGCCACCTCAGGCTACAAACTGGGTGTTGTTTCTTTGGCCTTACACAAATGACTCATCTGTGATAACTCCTTTCCAGGGAGACAATGGGACAATTCACACACATGGCCTAAAGATATTCATTTCTGCTAATTAATATCAGCATAATGGATCCATCTGTGCTGACATAACAGGCAGCTGTAACATCTTAGAAGGTGCCAAAGACTACTGAAGTGTCCCGTGAGCCAATATTATACCACCCAGTGAAGAACTTCCCTCCCCGGCGTGGGTACTGGAGAAGTTCCCACCTAGCCTAAACCAGATAAAAGACCCTACTTGGACTTCACTCAACACTGGGGTTTTCTTCCCTCACCACATGGGATTTCTACTACCTGGGGCTACTACCACCACCTCGACAGATCTAGACTGCAACCATCACTTTGACAGGACTACAATCACCATTTTGACCAATGAAGATCAAAATTACAATGGCCAAGTGTTGTGGTTTTAAGTAGCCAGAGTTTTTTATTAGCTGGGGGGCTAGGAGAGAGGCTTCTTTAAGAAGCTGTTAGAGTTTTTCTCTGCTCTAAGCTAGCCAAGGTCAGGCAACAACGCCTCTGTGATAACATATTTAAGAAGGAGTAGAGAAA
>WEIV01006130.1:9043-51053 GCA_013390005.1 Calyptomena viridis | reverse complement strand
CACACACACACACCTGCCTTCCCGAGCTGTTGGGGGAAGGTGAAGGATCTTAAAAGGGAGGGGTGGGGGGAGAAAGGTGTCTGTAACAACTATCAAACTGCTCACCCTTAAACTCTTAAGCTCTGATTTTAGTAGTAGTTGTAGTTGTAGTAGTAGTAAATTCTTAACATTCTAAGTTAGAGCCTGTTTTGCTTGTGTGAAGTAGTTAATAAACAGTTGCTTGTAATCCTTATCACAAAAGTCGGGTTTTTTTTTCTCTTCTCTGAGAACTTTTAGATCTATGTGTGGGCTCTCGGCTTTTAGCCAGAGTCAAACCATGACACCAAATCTTATCACTGGTTCCAATGGAGGTGTCGTATGAGTCCTTCCAGTCACCCAGGGAGTCCACAGCCCTGCTCCAGCTGCCTGTACCAGCACCACAGCCTCACGCCTGTGATAACTGTCTAACCACTCCTGCCAGGTTTACCAGATGGGGAGAGACCAGCCACTATCTCATTTTGGTCTGATGGGTGTGGGTTTAGGAAGTTTCTCCTCACTCATTAGCTTAACCCAGTTTTATCAAGATTGTTATTAACATTCTCCTTGTTACAGAGTTATTTTTTCACTTACATCCAGGCGTACTTCGTTGCTTTCTCTCTCACTCTCTCTGTATTGGAGAAAACCAGGGTTCTTAAATCCGAGGAAGGAGACTTCTTTCCAAGGTCTCTGCCCCTACAAATTGTCTCAAACCAAGCTAATGATGATATTAAAACCACTTTCAAATATTTTCCTCAGACAAGTAAATACCCACTGAAAGCTGAAGGTAGCTTCCAAGATGCTTTTAAATCCAATGAGGAAAAAACCAAAATAAACAAAAACCTCACAAAACCCCATATATGAATGTAAGTTATTGCAACATGATAGAGGAAGAGTGTTGTAATTTCGCAGTGGCATTTGAAAAGCTCTGTGATAAGCATGCAGTAAGGACTTGCTTCATGTATTGAAGGTTAAACTATTTGATTATTGTATTTTAATAGTCAGTATAACTATACGTATCTTCCTGCATTTGTTGTGTTTCACTTTAGAAGTCCCTTTCAATCCAAAACATTCTAAGATTCTGTGAAACCTAAGCCTACTTACATCAATTTGTGTAAACCAATGTTCTTTAAAATAGGCTTTCACAAGTCCTAGGAAGGCTTTTGCAACATGATGAAATTACCTTTTGTGTATACTGTCTCTAAACAACTTGCTTACAGCTTCTGCTGAGTGTCTACTTTAGTTAGAAATGCCTACTAGTCCCTTCTGAGAGTAAATTTTGCCACAAGTTCTAACTAAAATGTTAGAACTAAAATTTTAGCTTCTAGTTAAAATGTCCGTGTTTAGTGTACAACTGTTAGGATAACTTATAGCCAGCTTGAAGAAATTTTTTACTTCCATGTGAGGGGGTGATACAGAATCTTATTATGTAAATTTGTTAAACCATATTTCACTTTAAAGTTTTTCCCAACTACTATGACCAGCAGACTGAGCTAGAGACATGGTACACCCCTTCCTGAAGCACTTGAATGTGACAATCATATTGAACATTCATAGTTATTTTAATGGGCTCGTTAACTTCCACAAAGAAGTGAAGCATTAAATACAAGAAGTGCAACATGCGGAGAATGAAAACATTTGCATGTGAAAGGCACAAAAATAAGACCTTTAGCATATCTCATGTTCTTGTTACTTTTTTACTGTTTTGCTTTGCTTTTTTTTGCCTTCACTTATTATTTAAGATTTTTATGCTTGCCATGGCTTATCTGTAATATTTAATTGATTCTTCCAGTTGTCTCTTACTGCTGTGGGCATTCTAATCAATTAAGGATCTCTACTGAACTGTGGCCTTCTCTTTTCCCTCCTCCACCTTTCATCTATTAGTGCTCTTGAGTGTGACTGCATGCCTACTTGTGTTTATGTTTGGCTGTGTTTGTTTGTCCTTTGAACTTGAATCAGGTTCTTTCATTTCCTTTGTCTTAACGTTGCTTATCTTCACCCGGATTTCCTTAAGATCTTGTATTCTGTGGGGCGTGCTTTAATTTCCAGCTAACCAAAAGCTGCTTGCACTGCATCCAACAGCATAAACAGTATTTCTGCAGTGTTTATCAGGCAATCTTGTGATATTGTTGCATCGATATATCTGTAATGATTCAGTGTCATAACCAATGTTATCATCAGAAAGCAAACACCTAAGTAATCCTCTAAGATCCCATAAAGCCTTTCAATACATTTAATTCTTCCTACATCTCTAAAATTCAACTAAATTGCTAAACTTCACAGGTTTTCATCCCTCCTTGTAGATTGGTGTTTCTCTTTCTCATTCCACATATTTCAGAAACTAGCTTTTGATTTAATCTCTGTGTACACTAGAAATGCAAAATTCTAAAAGTTAGTGCCATTACTCCCAGATTATTGTTGTCCTTGACATCTGGCATACTGATCATTTAAACCTGAGGAGTCAAATTCCCAGACATGCCTACACTTTGGCTCCCATATTTGAAAAATGTTGCACTTCAATTAAAATGAACCAGAATATGGTTCTTTACTATGGTTGTCTTTTTATAACCAAGGACAAGAAACATTCTTTGGGAATTAAGTAATGTGATGTTTTGCTGTGAGGTAATACAGTTTGTCTACCATAAATTTTCTCTGGCAATAGTCTCAGCATTTTTGCTTGCATTTAAGGTAATAGATGTTGGAATTTTGTAACATATGTACCATGTATTAAGGGGAAGTTTGCTTTACTTTTTTTTTCAAAGAGAACATGCAGTGCTGGCCAGCACATACCAGCAAGCATGTTACACTCTTAAAAAAATAGACTGTTTCCTTCCTCCTTTCACACCTGGAGTCACAGGGAAGGCTCAGCTTCTGGAAACACAAGGGCTTCCTAAAGGTCTAGATGGGACAACAGTTTTGCATGTCAGGTATTGTTCTATATTTTAATCTTGCACACCTGTATTCAGGAATTTTCCAGGACTAAAGTATCTGAGAGGATTTAACTAGTTAACTTGGACTGGAATTTGAGTCAGATCAAAGTCTAGGTATTCCTCACCATCACTACACATATATCCATTTTCTGCTCCTTAGCATCCCTAAGGAAACCTTAAAAACTATTGTAATACCAGCACGCTGGCTCAGGTTCTTTTTCTCTTCTAATGATGGCATTAAATTCCTTTCCCCCGGGATTTTTACAACTGTTAGCAATAAGAAAATTTGTCTGATGCTCTCTTTTTCTTCCTTTGTTTTATAATTCTTAAATTGGTAAAAAATGATTCTTTTCTTCTTTTTCTCTGAGTTATTGTTTTCCCTCTGTTGTTTCTTTTGATAAAGTTACAGAGAATTCATAGGAGACAAGAAAGCACCTAAAAGACTTAAAAGTATTTGACTGGAAAATGTCCTGCCTTTTTACTACTTTAGCATCTCAAGGAAAACTTATTTTACTTTTATGGAAGACAATAAAACACTTACTGTATTGGGATACTTTTCAGTTAAGCACACTTGTGTCATTAATTGGATGAAAATCAAACTTATTTTGCAAGAGTAGATAAAATGCTCACTTAGAATCTAAACATTTATACAATAGTTGTTTTCTTTCAAATATAACAAATTGCAGAATACAAGCTCTCTGCATGTACGCAGGCAACTGAGAAGAAATTTTGGCTGTGCATGGCTTCAGTGTGCTTATGGACAATTTCAGACCTTCTCAGTTTCTAGAGACTGGGGATGATGAAAGAGACTTCTTGACAGCTGTATATTTCCTGGGATTCCTCCTGTATGAAAGCACTGCATCAGTGTTTGGTGTGACCTAGTCATTAGAGTATTTTGGTGCGAACTCAGCCCTGATACAGCCCAATATCTAGCCTCATGTTTTTTTAATTTTTGAATGCTTTCTTTGTCCTTCAAATGGCTTCAGAAGCATTAGAACAAAGCAGTCACTCATACATAAAATGCACACACATATCCATACAGCTAGGATTTAGGTGTATTCTCTTGCTGATTTTAAGACAGGATCAAAAACCAAAAGCAAAGCCCAAAAACCTCACCTAGGGCACTTTAACATTTTAACTCTTTCTCTCTAGAAACAAGACAGAGAAAAGGCATCCTTTCTTTAAATATGTATCATGTATTTTTCAAGGAAAGAACAATTCACTGCTTGTGTTAAGTTAGCCAGCCACTGATAAACTAGTCATCTAGAATAATTACACATGCACCAATGGTGCACAGACCACTATTTCCAAGAGTGCTCCATACCCAGCCTACATGATGTCAGGCCTAATTGTCCTGTGGAGGCACCTGTCCCTTCCATTACTATTAGAAGCTATCTTGAAAATTCACCTGTGCTTGATGCCGAACTTTTTGGCAGACAAATTTAAATGAGATTAATTCCACTGTTAATCGTTATTTCAAGTTGAAGCTAACTCCAGGCATGCTGTATGTAATTCCAGATGGTTGTTCAAATGGCCTCCATGCACAGAGCATGCTTGGCCAGAGCATCTGGCCAAAGAAGTTGTGTTAAGACAGTTGAGTCACTCCAGAGTATTTTGCTCTACATTGGCAAATTAAGCTTTCCTGTTCCTCGTTGTCTTTGGGAAAACAGCAAAACCAGAAAATCTTAGACCTAAATCAGAAAATAGGAGGCTGTGAAAAGTCTACTTAAACCAAATATAGCAACCATGGCAGAATAAAAAATTATAGATTGATTGCATTATGTATCAGACCTAATGTGCACATCCAACAGATCTACGACATGAGTCTTACTGCATATGTGATGTGCCGTTGGTCTATGCAGTCATTCCAGGACAAAAAGAATATATCAGAGTAACAGAATGGTATACACAATAACACAGAGGTGAGAGAATTGTGATTTTACCAGTAACAGAAATAAAAATGTTTACAGGTTTTGTGTTAAAATTAGGGTTCTCTGCAGTAAGAAATACAGTCTGCATACTTTACC
Organism: Calyptomena viridis; assembly: GCA_013390005.1. Taxonomy (NCBI): domain Eukaryota; kingdom Metazoa; phylum Chordata; class Aves; order Passeriformes; family Eurylaimidae; genus Calyptomena; species Calyptomena viridis. Next base: position 46,081 of record WEIV01006130.1, on the reverse strand, counting down.
TTATCTTGACAGAAACCTTAAGCCTGCCTTTGTAAAGCTGCTAGAGTGTGAGATCTGAAAACAGGCAAATAGTAGAATATATTTTCAGCATTCAGGATTAAATGCCAAAAAGTAAGAAAAAATTGCTTCAATTATGAAAAGAAAATATAAATATAATGCAACTCAAATAAGTATTTTAGAATTTTTTTCATAGTATGAGTAAGACTTACATTTAAATAATGTCCCTTTACACAGAAATTCATATATAAGCATAAGGAAAAAAAGGCAAGGGGCAGGATTAATATCTTTTCACTGTACAATTAATTTTTTTTACAAAAAAAGACAAGGTTCAAAGTGCACAAACATTTTGATGTCTTTTACATAGGAAAAACCCCACTTTTATTTTGCTTTTTATTAAGATTCATTGTGAAAAGAATGATTTTTCTACATCTGCTGAAATGGCACAATTTCAGTTAAGACTATTTTACTTACATAGAGATTTTAAAGCATTGTAATTGATTTAAATGAAAGGACAAAAAAGTAAACTCTATGATTTTTAATCTGAAAACAAAATTGTGTTTTCATTTTTTGTTTTTTCAAAATTTTGCAAAGAGTGAAATGTCTTGATTGTTTTACTATAAAATAAAAATTGCCGGGTTTGGATATTAAAAAGTCACAAAGGCCAAATATTGAATGGCTGCCCAGGAGATGAAATCTAGGGCCTTAAGTCCAAATATATGCTTGGACAGTTGTCCTCGCAAGACAGAAGAGTGAGAGCATGACTTCTCCATCTCCACCTTTGCCTCTGCCTTCTCTGCTTTTGCTTTTGCTTTCACCTTGCCCTCCCCTGTCCTTCCCTTCCCTCCTCTCTCACACCATATTTTCTTTTATTCAAATGGAATTTGCATTACTAATGTATGTTGAAAGATTTCATTCAGCTGGTAACAAACTTCAGGTCTCTTAGATTACATCTCAGCTTGACTGAAAATCAGTGATTTCCAAAAGGGCATTTTCTAAAACATGTTATGTATGCATAGGAGACTTGATTACAGTATTTGATATACAAACTGTTCTGTACTTCTTAGATTGGTGTATAATTTTGCTTTGTAGGTACGAAAAGAAAATTGTTGGTGAGATCAAGAAGGAATGCTACTGTTTCGTTTTAGCTGAAAACTTCAGCAAGATTACAATTTACTATTCAATATATAAGTTTTTTATTGTAATATAAGACCATGCCACAGTACCTTTTATGAATTGTCAGACTACAGACAGTTGGCTCCCTCCATTTGCATAAATACATTGGTTAGCTTGGAAATCTAGTTAGTTATTGGGACTTGCTCAGTGAGGAATTGATGCTGCTATAAAAGAAGAGCCTCAGCTGTAAATATGTCAATTTAGAAATAACATTGCTGCAACTTGCAAAAATCAACAGACTTGGAGGTTTTGTTTAAGCCAAGGAATACAGCAAACCCAGGATGATCATACAGAAAGAAAATCCAATTCATATATTTTTTAAAAAATTAAATTCTTAACTGTTTAATTAACAACCTATAAAAATATATATACCTGAGATTGAACTGAGAAATAGGATGTCACTCATGTTCTATAAAAATATTTTACTACTAGGAAAATTATTTTTAAAAGAGTAATCTAAATCTAAACTAAATTATGTGCTAAAGACTTGCAATCCAGATCTGATATTAATAGCTGGGAAGGGCAAAATTTACCCTCCTAACATCCATCAAAAATATAGTGCATTTTATTTAGAACCATAGAATCAAAGAATATCCTGAACTGGAAGGGACCCACAAGGATCATTGAAGTCCAACTCCTTATCCTGTAAAGAATCGCTCCAAGAATGATGGCATGTGCCTGAAAGCACTGTCCAAACTTGAAATCTTGGAGGTTTGGTACCATGACCATTTCCTTGGGGGTGCTTTCCCAATGCCCAGCCACTGGATCCTAAATCTCCCCTTACACAGCTTCAGACCATTCACTTGTGTTATCTCACTGGTCACCAGGGAAAAAATTGGTTCCTATCTATGCACTTCCCTTTGTGAAGAAACTGCAGACAGTAATGATGTCTCCCCTCAGTTTCTGTCTATGGCATACAATTTAAGGGACCTCAGCCACTCCTCATATGGCTTTACCTCATCCCATCACCATAGGTGACCAATGTTGTAACCCTGCCATGATCACTGGTGGCATGACTTTTCCAGCCCCAATGTCCCTGGGGCTGTAGGCTCTGTGGTTCTCTGAGCCTTAACCCTACCCATAACCCCAATGGCAGCTTGGCACTACTTCTGAGATCCTTGTCACCATAGCTGGCCCAGAGTAAAAAAGTGTAGAGTCAAAAATGTTGACACCCTGCCATGATAGCCTTGCAATGCCTTTTCAAGACCTGATACCTCTGGAGCTGTAGCCTCAGTTGCACTCTGAATACGTAACCCTAAACTTAAATGTAATGGCAGCTTGTCACTGTGGCTGAGGTCCCCATCACCATGGATGGCCAAGATTAGAAAGACATAGGAGGAACAATGTTAGGGTCTTGCCATAATCCTCTTTTTTGAGTCCCATTGTCACTGCAGCTGTAGGTTCTGCTGCTCTCAGAACCTAACCATGTTGCTGCTGCCAGTGCTATGGCTGAGGTTCCTATTATGGAGGACAAAGCATAAGCATATTTTGTCTTAAACATTCTAACTCTTGCAACAGAAAAGATGTGATTAGAAGAGTGAGTCCTGTGGAGGTGTGGCAGTACTGTGCTGAGCCAACTTCCTGCTCCGCCTCGAGACTTGTGTCTTAGCCCTTCCACCTCCTTGACTCACTTCCTGGAGGGCTCAAAGGCCTGGCTATGCATGCGAGAATGAAGTGGCACAAAAAAATCTAGTTTACATAAGAGTTGTGACTCAGGTAAACTATAAAACAAAGGAGATCTGTCGCACCTGTTCATTTTTTCCTTCTCTTTACCTTTCACTTCCTTTCACTTTCCCAGCTCTGGACCCTCTGCACAGCAGGACCAGTGTGGGATCTAAGGACTGGTGGTATTCTTTGTTCCTTCCTCTTTTTCTGCCTTTATTTTTCTCTTCCATTGCTTTGTCTGGGCAAAATGTAGCTGTCATATTCTATGCCATATTCCCTACTGAAGTTTGTTGTGGGAGAGGGGAGCTTGTGGAAGTGTGTTGTGGCTTGCTAGCCAGTACCTTTGAGAATTGTTGTGTTGTAGCTTGTGAGCCAGTACCTTTGAGAAGTTTGTTGTAGGAGTTCAGAGATTATTGAAGTGTCCTATAAAAATTAAGAGCTTGTTAGCTAACACCTTTTGAGTCTAAACAGCAGGCTGGTTGCTGTGGTTAAGGCAACTATACCATAAAATATAAGAGTTCCTTGACATGTGGTCTGGTGTCTTTGTTCAGCCTGATGAGAATTTACAATGAACATCATGTCCCCTTACCCGTGGGTAGTGACACCCATCACCATGGGTAACCAGACTAGAAAGGTATGGAGGCAGTAATGTTGGAGCCTTGCCATGATCCCTTGGCGTGTCTTTTCCAGGCCCAGCGTGTCTGGGGTTGTCAGTAGGATGCTGAAGGTACAGTGAAATGCTGCCTCTGGAATGTGCTTGCTGATGTGGCAGATGGTCTTTATTACTTCTATATATCTGTTCTGTTAATGGCACTGTAATTCTTTAATACTTCCATCCATCTACCCTTCCCTTCCAATTAAACATTAGTGACATAGTTTTATGTTCTCTAAAGCAGCATAAATTAGCAAAAACTATGGACACAATAGAGTTTAATTGCACTAATTGCAATCCGATGACTAACTTGGAGATACGTATGGAAGTTTTAAGATTGCAGATCTCCTGTGAACATTATTCTGATTTTAAAAAAATTTTAAGTCAAAAAGTTTAGTATATTTTAAATCCTTCCATATATATAGGGTAAAAAAAAAGACTGAAACACTATTTTAACATACATCTAGTGTTCAAATTTTGCCTGAGTCCGTATATTGGTGGACATAACCTAGAGGCTCATTGTAAACTGTCATGTATGGAAAAACTCTCTTCATATGCTACAGAAGTTAAGTAGGGCCTGACCCATAATATATTTAAGTTATCATAGGAATCTAGCCTTCGGGGAGTTTAGGCCATAGGTGTGATGACCATTTTAAGTCACTACACAAAGTCCCATAGTTTCACATTCAATAATTTCTTATCAATTGTTTAATAGACTCAGAACGGATTGGTTAGAAGGGACCTTTACAGATCATCTGTTCCCCACCTCTTTGCAATGAGCAGGGACATCTTCAATGTGATCAGGCTGCTCGGAGTCCTGTTCAATCTTACCTTGAATGTTTCCAGGGATGGGACATGTACAACCTCTTTGGACAACCTGGTCAACTGTTTCTCAACTCTCATTGTAAACATTTCTTTCACATATCTAGTCTGAATCTACCGTCCTTTTGTTTAAAACCACAACTCCTTGTCCTACTGCTACAGGACCTACTTTGCAGAGGATGAGTTAGAGAGGGCACTGGGATTTGAATTAAATTAACTTAATTAACTCAAATGGTAATGAACTGTAGCCATTTTATTATATTGATGACTCTTTAGCTGTATTTAAATGTCATATTTTCACAAAGTTTAATCATGTCTTTCTACTTTCTAGAAAAAACCATGTAATTTAAGACTGTTATCCTCCTTTCCTTAGATGAGAAAACTGCAAGGAAGTGGACCTTTTTTATTGTTGACTGATGTAGAGTGCTTCTGTTCTTGGCAGCCTTTGAAATGAATATTTAAAATCAGAGTACACTTTCAAAAGACTTAAGCCAAAAACTGCTGGATACTAAGCCAAATCTAGGTCTCAATTGCACTATTGTCTCTCTTGTGCCTCATTCATCAGATGACACTATTAGTGCTACCTGGGCATGATGGTATCTCTGTCTCACAGCATTACTGACATTATAGATTGCTGAGAGATGCTGTATACTTGCCCTGTAGTTTGCCCTTTTTTATACTTTTGCCTAAGCTTTCAAGATAGTCCATTACTGAGGACAGGATACTTGTCTAGAAGGAATTTTTATCTGACTGAGAACATTATGTTCTCAGCTGTGCTGCTCACAGTAAACTGACATGTAGAAGATGAATTTCTTGTTCACTTTTTATGTTCTTGTTTAGTCTTTGACCACAAATTTCTTGTGACAATTAATATTCTTTCTGGACTATCTGGAACATACTTATGAAAACAAATTACGAATTCAACAATGGGTGCATAATTCTGTCACTGATAGTGTTCAATTTAAGCTCTATCAAATAAACAAGCAAGGACAGTTCCTTGCTTTTAAATAAGTTAACATCTGATATTCTAAATGAGAACGTGCCCTGTATTCATACTTTGCAGGGATGATAGCATCACTAGCTATAAACCACATAATGTATTTTTGGAGAAGGAAAATAATCAACCTGTTAGTATATGCAGTATCTTTTGTATGAATCTCTAAACTATTGAGAAAGAAAACTACATCTTTTATGCTAACATAAAAAGAAAAATACTAATTTCAAAGCCTTACAGGAGTTTTTATGTATGCTTATGTATCAGTTGTTTGTATTCATAAAGGAAAGGTTAGCGTTCATGACCTTCTTTCCTTTTTATTGTTCAAGTTTTCTTAGTGCAGTTGCATGTGTCACTTTAAAATAGATATCGTTTGCTTATAGCTGATGACAATTTTTTTTTCTTAATTTTTTGAGTAAAATGCTCATAGTGCCATTCTTGTCTTCATCAGCAGCAAGAATTACCAGTTTCTTTTGATTTTCTGATTCTTTCTGCAGATATTAAATGTTAAAATTCACTACAGTTGGAATTTGTAACGTAAAAAAATTGGCCTGTCTGGATGGTATATGAGCCAGCTGTGGATGTCACTTATTATAATAGCATTTCTAACAAATGGCAGGTCAAAGTCTTGGATTTCAAAGTATTTATGCAGAATGTCATCATTTACTTTGCCAGTTGAAATATGTAGACATCTAGGCATGTCTTTAAGGGATGCTCCTGACTTTTCATAAAAATTCTTTCCCTATTTTTTCTAGTGGGTCTTAATAATTGCAACTCAAAAAGAGGGAAACAACAACATATTAGAAAGGAAGACCTGAACAACTATACTGTTTTTTTTGTTATTACTCACCACCTCCTAAATTTATAGTGCAATTCAACTCTTTCCCCCTCTGTTCTTTTTAAATAAACAGAATTTCCTTGATTTTTCAACACAGAGTCACCTTAGCTTTTTAAGTTCAGAATAAAGAACATTATTAGAAAACTAACAGAAGCAGCAGATAAGGGAGGGTCATGGTAAGATATTAATCTACTAGTATAACACAAAAAACATACCACGAATAAGAAGGATGAAACTACCTTTGTGAGTAGTATTTAAGATTATATTTAGGATGTAACTTGGAATGAAAAATCATTTTCTTGCTTTTTTGCAGCAATACTTATGACTGGTTCAAATAGTAAAATTCTGTTTATCTTTTTAAGTGCTGTTTTTCTGATGACATGTCTGTTTGAAGTGGAAATGCATAACAAAGGAACCTCCATATAGAATTCTGGAATCATAGAATCACTTATGTTGGAAAAGACTTCTAAGATCATTGAGTCCAGCCATTAATCACCTTGATATGTTTCATTGCAGAAATTAGCTATATTTTCATGAATATATCTGTCTTTGAAAGAGATTTTTCCAGAAAAAAATATTTCCTCAATTATTTAATTTCCAAGTAACACAAAAGGCAAAGAAACATGCTTATTTTCAATTTATCACTCCTTTAACAAGTATTTATAGTACATCTTGTGATTAGTGAACTATCTGAATAGCTAGGCTTGCATTTAGTAAAAAAAGAGTTCAGAACTCTTCCTCACATTGCAGAAGTTTCTGATGAATTTACACCTTTTTGTATGACACTTTCCCAACATACCTGCAAATCCTTGACATCAATACCTTTTGTTCATCTTTAGCAGCTGAGATCAATGAGCAAAGACCTGACATAGTAATTGTGGGCAGCAGTTTTCTAGAACGTTTAGTATTTACCATGTTTTATTTCCAGTGAAAGCACTGGAACTTAGTAACAATGAATTTACTGGTATTGTAAGCTCCAGAAAATCCCAGGGCAATGAAGATCCTCGTCACTTAAGGTTATGGAAGTTTCCATTACAGTTTCTGTTGACATGGGAGTGAACAAAAATAGTATTTCAAGTTTAAACAGAGCTTCCAGAAGTTTCAAAACAAAAGGTATTTCTCCATTGTTCCTGTATGTCTTTAAGCATTTGTATCAAATTCTGCATGATTCATATTTTATGACACTTTTCCATCATGCCTTTATTCCTTTACCCTTATGAAAGTCTTATTTCTGTCCAAGAATTTAGAATTAACTTTCACATCAAGTGTCATGAACAATGGCTATAATCTAATATTACAAACTGACATTATTGCATTCCATTACATATTATTTTGAATCTACTTGGAGAAAAGCAAGTCTCTTCCTCCTTTGTGTTCACATCCTTCATTTAATACATTTATGGAAATTCAAGTTTTTCTAGAATCATTCTAGTGACCTTATGATACTCATAAGGAATGTTATTTATATGAGTATTTCTGTCAAAGTCTGTGAGACAGCTCCTTGCTGTAAAGTTGCATAGAAAGGGGAAAGTGGAATTTGCCCTACAGACTTTCATGATTACCGAGCACCCTAACTTAGAAAGCAGATAACTTAATTATGTAAATCAACAAGAGATTGACCCTGCAGTGAATTTTTAATAATACACTAATTGGCTGATAGATAAATCAAATTAGACTTCAGTGGCAAATCTTCATCTCAGCATGCAGAGCGTTACATCCCTAAATCTGTTGCTAATAGAAGGGCTGCACATAATTCTTGAGGCAGTATGAGAACAATTTAGGTTGGATTTTTTTTTTAACTATTAAAAGAGCTAATATTGAGATTAAGTCTGTCTTGGCTCTTAAATATTGACCTTAAGAGTGAGTCTTAACTACCTTTAAGTATTACCTACAGTAATCTCCTACAGGGTATAAATTGGCCATGAGATGAAGTAGTCAAGAACTCTTTCATTAGATAGTTGTCCTGTGGAAGAGAAATCTGTCTTCACAGAGAAATTCTGTGAAACTAATGGAGAAAATTCAGCGTAAGAATAAGTAACTATTCTAAAGTTCCATAAAAATTCTTCTGAAAGTTTCAAAAATTACATCTTACATTCTATTTTTACAATTTGTCTTTAGTTATAACAGACATGTAAAATAGTTCTGCCACTGTTATGTCACAATAATGAAATATGCTATTTGTATAATCATTTTTTTGTAGCTACTACTGATAGAAGCATCATCTAGAGATCAAAGTGTCTTTTGTTCTCTCCTGAAAAAAGCTTCAAACTGCTGCTTGAAACTTTTTAGAAATATCTTTTTGAAGATATTGGCTTTCATAAACAGTCTCAAAAGTAGCTGGTTCTTTATCTGAGACCCTGAAATTTTTAATGTCAGACATTCTGATTTTCATCCTGCTAGTTGCTGATATCAACAGCTGTCAATTTATAATTCAAATATTACTACAAAAAAATTTCTTAAAATCATGAATTGGATACAAAAATATCTTAAGATATGTTTATTATCAAAAAGTGTGTAAAGAATTAATTTTGGAAATCAATTGTCCTGCAGACCTGCAGGATTCTTTTTGAGTTTTCAGTGCCTCCTTCTCAAACAAAAAGATTAGAAATTACTTTCCTTATTATCTTGAAGCCAATTTTTTGAGTGGCTTCAAGAGATGGACTTTTAAAAAGCTAAAGAAATGAGAGTTATACTAAGATTATTAATGGTACCTACACTGAAGCTGGGAAAAATAAGTTACTCAAAGTAAGATTTTATTCATCTGCTATGTCTGTTTGTAGTATTCTACCAGCTAGACATCAATTACTGTTGATTTCAATGATGCTACCTATTAAAAGACAACTCCAAGAGAAGATAATGATTAGAGTTTCAAGACACTTGTAAAACTTCAATTATACACTGGGATAGACACCTCCCTGATTCACCGTATGAAGATTTATAAAAATGTGTAACAGAGACTCATCACACTGTTTTTAAATTTCAATAAAAAATGTCATATTTTATTTCACAAACTTCTCTATTTTTATTCTAGTTTAATTTGTTTTTACAAAAGATATGGTAAGCTCTATTATGATCATTGTTAATTTACTCAGTTCCCTGAAGAAACATGCAATTACTATGCAGCAGAAACATAAGTTGTAAATGTTGTGAATGTCCCATCCAAGAAGGATTCAAGACCAGGTTGAGTGGAACTCTGAGCAACATGACCCTAGTGGGTGACATCCCTGTCCATGGCGGTGTGTTGGAACTAGATGATCTGTCCCTCTAAACCAAACTTTTTCCATGATTTCTATGATTTGCTTATAGCAAGATTTAAATCACATTTTTTTTTCTTTCTACAGGATTAAAATATTTTGTTTACAACTATTTTCCTGAAGTAGTTTAATCATTTAAACAATTAATTAGTAAATTTTATTCCCATCACAGAATTTGGTTTAACCAACTCTGATTATGTATATTTATTTGTAGTGAACTATTAACATTAATACCTACTCCAAAATCAAATCCACCTGATAATTTCCCTGTTTTCACTGAGCAATCATACTTTTACTCAGAGCCCATACAAAATGATCAGCATGGACTTCTGGCAGCGGATTTCTGTCACCTTTAATAAAAGAAATGGAACAAGATTCTTTCCCCAGAAACACCAGCAGCAAGGAGTTGACATCCCTTTCTCTCCTTTTTATTATTATGCTCTTGTTGAATGATCTGTAGCTTTAGGCAATCTTCAAGCTGCGTACAAATGGTGACTTGCAAATGGAACGATTATTTTGACTTGTAAAGTCCTTTGACAAGTATTCAGATGGCAGTTATGGATCAGCTGGCAACAATGTCTTAGATATGTTTTAAGTGCACAAAATAACAGACCTGAACTATGCTTGACTCCATTTGTTTCTCATGCCTTGGTATGAAATAATCTGTCTCACCTCAGGCTCTGAATGGTAGCTGCAACATGACTGAAAGGCTTTCTTAAAGCAACTGTGGATGGGCTCTGGTATTGTCCTATTTTATCCCATGTTGCTTCTAATTCAAACAGTTTTGTGGCTTTTGGCATTCTTGGGTGTTGCTTCTCATTATAGCCCTGTGGACATTATTTCATGTCCACAGAGCGCCTCTGTCAGTTACATCTAATCAACTACCTTTTTTCACCCTTATCTGAATTTCCTTTTCTTTTCCTTTAAAGTTTGGAATATTTCTTTATAAGACCCTAATTAGTCTGAGATTTGAGTTCTTCGGAGGTTTTTGCTTGTTTTGTCTTTTGTTGTTGCTGTTTTCATTCAGGATTTTTGAAAGATTCTTTTCTTGCAGCAGAACTGAAATATCCTGTGGTTCAGCTTTGTATAGGAATAAGAATGACAGAATGCAATGTTCTACATCACTATTAATTTTGTTTACAATTTTGGCATGTTTTCTTCTCAGTTAAACTGCTTTGTAAGCATTGAACTTTCCAGCATGACTTTACTGCTGTAAAATACATATTGTTCGCTCCACTGTGGTTTTTTTCTCTTCTTTACATAGCAATGGTTTGTATATGATTTTTTATTTATTTAAATAGAAATTTGATCATTGCTGCTCAAAATATTACAACATATTATATTCTTGTTAATAATTATAAGGAAAACTGCTGCTATCATCCTATACGTTATTTAGTCAGAGACAAGATTATTTCCTGCTGTTCTTCTGTATGAAATATGTTGAAGGCTTCTTCATGAAAACATGGGCTAGTCACTGAGGAAAACTTCTCAGATCTGCAAAGGGTCTGCCCTTCAGGATGCTATAAAATTCAAAAACATTTCACAAGTCTTCCTCATGAGATAGGTTTAGTCCTGGGTTCATATTCATAAACTATCAGGATTTCTGCTAGTACACCTAAATTGGAAGTGTTCTTGACCAAACTAATCTGACTTTGAAGCTGGTCCTATTTTCAGCAGAAGTCTGATGATTCTGCAAATACTCTCCAGAGCTACCTTCCAAACCTAAATCATTTTATGATTCTATGACTTGTGTTCAAGCATGTAGGTAACTAGGATAACACACAAAGATAACATTTTCAGTATTTCTTGTTTGACGCCTGCCTTGGTAGTTTGCTCCTACTATAAATGAAAACTGGAGTTTTCATTATATTTGTTGCATTCAAAAACTCACCTCTAAGGAGGAAAAGAGAGACTTTTAAAGAGAAAACAACAGAAATCTCCCCCAAAATCACAAGCTGACAACTCAATCCTAAAAGAGAGAAAGCCTGATGACCTACTTTTTGTGTTTCAAGGTAATATTTTGCACTCATTTCAATCTGAGAGAACATTATCCGATGTCATACATACTCTTGGATTTGTATCTCTTCTAGCTTATAGAAGTCAAACCAGAAGATCTGTTAAATTGCAAGAAGTTTGAAGTTTCCTTATATGCAGTAAGTTGTGTTTTGTGATACTGTGCTGCCTGCACCAGAATTTTGTTTCTTTTTGGTTTATTTTTAATGGGGAACACTTATTTTCTAATATGTGTAGTATGTAACAAAAATAAGGAGGCCAAAGCTGACAGGAAATATCTGTCCCCTCATAAATCACAGGAGTAAACCTGAAGATATAAATATATACCCATATGCATGTATGCATGTATCTATCTACACATATGCATATATATGTATGTGTATGCATACAGACAAACACAAACATATAGACATACCAGCATGAATTTATCTAAATACAGGCCACATATATGACTTAACCTTAAAGGAAAAAAATAGTCATCTTAATTATGCTGTTAGCTATGGATTATCAGAGCAGCACAGCAGAGTAATATAGCATATTCTAATAAAATTCTGTAAAAAAAGCATAGACTAGAGATATTTGAAGTGATTCTGAAAATGGCTGAAGTTGCATTCCCTTTATATTGTATCCAATTTCTTATATCTGAGCTTGGCACAGTTCTGCAAAATTTTGCAGTCCTTACATTTTGAAAGTATAGCATTCCTGTTGCACAATAACCAAACCCATGATTTCAGAATGCATTTTTCTAATTCATATCCACTATCATGATGAGTCACAAGGAACAAGAAAGAAAGGACTCTTCAGTGTCTTCTCTGTAGCTTGCAGACAGAACACATCTCAAAAAAAAATAAAAGAGCAGCAAAATAACTGAAAGCTTCAAAATACAAAGAGAGACACCTAAGAATATGCACATGAAAATAAATGAACAGTATTTGAAAAATGCTCCTGCACTTATTAGAATTTTTGTATTTTTCAGACAGTGCTGAATCACCAAACCTGACAAAAACTAATTTTACATTCTAACCATTACACAACCAAATTATTTATGGACAGATATATATCAGACAGGAATAATTAACCTTCACCATTGCCTTCAATAGCATCACCAGAAAGAATGCAGAACATTCATTTTAGTTATAGTAGTTGAAGATACATTGAATAATTCTGAATTAATTAGTGCTGCTTTGCAGTAGAGCTGTTGGATGTGCACGGGCAAGACGACCACTAGCAGCCTGTGTATTGTTGCTATTCATGAGTATTTATTTTTCAGTTTTGCCATATACATATATTATATGTAATGGTTCTGAAAACTCCTTTTCACAAATCTTAATCATATTGTGCCTCCTGTAAGCTGAAATGAAAGAGGAAAGAAAAAGACAAAATCAATCAGATGAGCTTCTTGGCTATTCTTCTTTAATTCCTCATTTAAATTACGTTTTTGCTCTGGTGCTTACAAAATATCAGCTGCAGTACTGAAATTCCATGCTGCCAAATATACTCCCTGCATTCCTTCCATGTCTCTCTACCTATACACCTAATGCAGATTATCTGGTTGCAGACCATATAAAATAAAGATGACCATTCAGTTCCATGCTTGGACCCTCTCTGCTTTTAGGGTCTTGACACACCAGTAAGGATTATGGCAAAAGAAATAGCTGCTAATACAATATATGATATAATATCAAATCAGATTTGTGATGTGCAGAAGAAATTTAAAGATATATAAGGATGTGATTTCTTTAAAATCATCATACAAAGCAAGGACAGTTAATATAACACACGAAAATATGCCTTCTCATGGGCTACTCCTTAGAGAAGTCATTGACTGTTGGTCAAAATTTTTGTTAGCTATTCATTGTCTGAACTAGCAAAAGATTTTCTCGAATAGATTTTTTTATTCAAAATAGTAGAGATCAGCATGGTAAATATTGTCTCAGTGCAGAAATTTTAGTCCTATGTAGTAGTAGTTAAACTGCCTCTAGTATACTATGGAAAATGTATCAGACACCATGTTACAAACATGAAAGAAAGCATGAGCTTTTGAACCCTATATTGGTGGAACCAAATATCTCAGGATATTGGAGTTTCCACCAAGGGAACCGAGATCATAGAATCATAGAATATGCTGAGTTGGAAGGAAGCCGTTAGGATCATTGAGTCCAACTCTTAGCTCTGCACAGAACACTCCAAGAATCCCATCACATGCATGAAAGCACTATCCAAATGCTTCTTGAACTCAGGCAGGTTTGGTGCTGTAATCACTTCCCTGGGAAGCCTACTTAGTGCTCAAGCAGATTTGGATGAAAAACCTTTTCCTGCTATCTAACCTAAATCTCTCCTGACACAGAGTCACACTGTTTTCTTGACTCCTGTCACTAGTCACAAGAATGAAGAGTTCTGTACCTGTCCTCCTTCTTCCCCTCATGACGAAGTTGCAGACTGCAATCAGATCTCATCTCAGTCTCCTTCTCCAGGCTGAACAGGTCAAGTGACCTCAGCCACTCCTGAGAAGGCTTCCCCTCCAGACCCTTCACAATCTTTGTTGGATGCTTTCTAATATCTTAATGTATTTTTTAGATTATGGTGGCAAAATTGGCACAATATTCAATATGAAGTTGCACCAGCGCAGAGTAGAGTGGGTCAATCACCTCCCTTGACTGGCTGGCAATGCTTTGCCTGATGCTCCCCAGGACACAGTTGGCCCTTCTGGCTGTCAGGGCACTGCTGACTTGTATTCAACTTGCCGTCGACCAGGACCCCCAAGTCCCTTTCCACAGCACTGTTTTCCAGCCTCTTGTTCCCTAGTCCATACACACAGCCAGGGTTGCCCCATCCCAAGTGCAGAATATGACACACTTGCCCTTGTTAAACTTCATATAGTTTGTAATTGGCTGCTTCTCTAATTTTTTGAGGTCTTCTGCAGGGCATTCCTGCCCTTGAGGGAGTTGACAGATCCTCTGAATTTAGTGTGGTCAGAAGACTTATTTAGTATTCCTTTGAGTCCTCCAGGACTGGGCTGAGGATGGAGCCCTGCAGAACTCCACTGCTGACTGGACACCTGATGTTGCCCCATTCACTATAACTTTTTGTGCCCAGCCTATGATCTTGTTGCTCATTCGTTGTGTAACTTGGTTATTCAGCTGTGTTTCCTTTCCTACACTTAATGATCAAACATTTTTAACTAGTGCATAACATATGTTATATTTATCAGATGCATATGTTCGTATGTTGATCTGTACTATCATGACAGTGCTAGTTATAGGCAAGCTAGTCATTTAAACCTTTTCAGAAAGGTAGCATAAAAAATGATGTCCAAACAGAATGACTAACTGTAAGAGGCATATTTGTATTCTTCACTATCCAGTGATTTTCTACCTTTTTTTCCAAACTACTTTTTCATATTTTGTTACTCTTTATGGCATACAGAATATTTTTATTGTTTTTAAAAGACATTCAGAATTTTTGGCTCCTTTTTCAGTGATTATTTCTCCTTTGTTTTTGTATTTACTAAAAGCTCCAAATTATTACAAGTTGAGGAGGCCAGCATCTGGGTTGCTTAAAATATTTTTACTGGGTCCTTAGTTATGACATCTGCTTATGTCTCTTTATTTCAGCACAATCTTTCTATACATCATCACCTTCATTACTATATCCCATAGGACTTTATCCAACTTATAACTGAGTTCTTGCAGGTTTTCAGATAAGATGTCTTTTTCCATGCTGCCTTTTTCCTGTATAGAACTTTCTAGTTCACAAGTCTAGGTCCTGCATCTTTTTCTTTTACTCAAGTGTCTACTTCTTACTACATACATATTTGGGAACATTTTTTGCACAAAAAACTCAAAAGAACCTGATTAAGAAGAGACTGGGAAAAAAAAAAAAAGGAAAAAACTTCTATTGTGCTGAACACAGATTGCACTGAACATGTTAATGATAAAACATGACCTCCTTGTCCCTACTCCCTAGATAACACAATGATACAACACTCCATAAAACCAAGACTTATTTCTGCAGTAATTGTTGCATAGATTTTGGCTACTAGTAACTGATCCACATGTGAAGAAATTATTAGAAACACAGTTAACTCAAAGGGGTGTTCTGTATTCTGAAGTGCTTGTACCATTACATTAGAGAAAGCTTTGGCTATTTCTCCAGCTTGCCTGTTTCAAAAATCAATAACTTTTTGATTATGAAATAAATTCCATCTTTTTTACTTTGTTATGTATTAGTTCAGATGGTTGAGTATCAACTTTCTTTTAAAAAATATTTATCTCAAGGACATTTATAGATGCTCAGCATGAATTACTGTACCAGAACAAAGATTTGTTTCAGAAGAAATGACTTGCATTCAGACATTTAAAATGCGTGACTTTATAGAAAGACTTCACAGAATGTACTCTGTGTTTCCTCAAAAACTTTCTGTTCACTGTTTGCATGCATGTTTGGCATGAGAATTACTCTTCTGGGCAGTGCACATATTTCCTGTGAGACAGGAGTGGCAAATTTAGAGCACAAAGCTGAACATGCACAGGCTGTGGACTGTAGGCTTGATCTTAGCCAGGGAACACTGAACATCTCATGGATACCAATGACCAAGGCAGCAGCAGGCAAATTATATATAAACTCTCAAGGTTATGGACAGTGAATTTAAAGCAGCACATGGCAGCAGCCAGCTACAAATCCCACTGTTCAGGACTTGGAACACCGAGTGTGGCATCTGGGCCCTGCAACTGCCAGCTCTACTCTCAGATAGCCTCAAAGGTTGACTTATCTGCAAAAATAGTCAGAGGAAAATGAAGGCTAAAGGGTCTGTGTACAGCCCATTCCTGCCAGCTACATGAAGAGGGAGTGCCAAAGACATTTTGTAGTGCCTTAGTCACAGTCATATTGATGAGATCCAAGGATTTAAAAACTCATCAGTGTCAGATACAGTGGGTTGTATGTATTGGTTTTATTAAAATAAATTAAATATTAGATTAAAATAAAATGGATTACATTCCATAGACACTGTATATTTGAAATAATTTTCAAGGCTACCTTTTCTATCTATTGTTGGTTAACTTTGTAATCAATCATTTCACTACTTAGAATAGATGTCAAGAAAGTCAGGAGAGATGCATGTCAAAAGATCAATAAGATCTTTGACAGAGTCAAAGCAGTTGTGAATACAGGAGGGAAATTCACATAGATTCTCATCCCAGCTCCACTATTCTTTTCAAAAGTATATAAATTGTGCTGACAGGAAAGATTTGAAAAAACCCCTAAAAACCAAAGAAACACCCCCCGAGAAATCAAACCCAAACCCAAACTTCTCCTTTTGCCCAAACCACCCAAGAGAATAACTAGAAGATGGGTCCTAAAAGCATGTCCCTTGAATTATGTCATATGACATAGGAACACAGAACATTTTCTCTACCCAAGAGTTAGTTCATACAACAGAGCGCACACCTGGTCCCCTTATATTTGACTGCATGAAATGGATGACTGGCTTTCATCTTTTTGCAATGTTAGCAACTGAAGGCATTTTCTAGAACTCAACTGCAATGGAACATGGTAGAAAAATCTTGTATTCTCAACTAAAACTTATAGTACTGTTGCCTTTGTATGTGCTAATAAAGCAAGAATACATGAGAAAATAAAAATAATACTTTCTGTGGGATGCTGGAACAGAGAATCCTAAGTTTACCTCAGACAAACTCAGACATGGTCACTTGTAATGAGGAAGTTAGTCAATGATCAAAAAGTGGATTAGGATTCAAAGTATTTGGGTCAGATTCCTCTATTCGACCTGGAGAAAAGCTGTTAATCTTTTTTCTGCCTCTTTCTAAAAACAGTGTCAGAATTTCCTCCTTCTTGTCATTTCACAGTAAAGGCAAATTACTTCCTTAATACGGACAGGTCTATTGTCCAGAAAATAAAGCCTTGACTTTATGTGTTGCTCTAGCTGATATTTAGATAGATAATTCAGAAATTTGTCCAAGGCAACACTTCAGATTTTAGTTGAATAAAATGGGAATGCTCTTACTCAGGCTTGAGATTTAGGCTACTCATCTAATCAGTGTAGAGCTGTGATGCTCTGTAAGAAACCAAGCTGTTTTATACAGATACCCCACAACCGAATAAAACATTTTGTCAGGGCAATTTTGCACTGAATATATAAGCCTACACTACTGACTTAGTCTATAGATCTCCCTTCCAGAGAACCAGAAAGATTTGAGATTCATTTTGATCATATAAGCTCAAAATGTGCAAGGAAGGTCTGGGAAGTACTGCAATACTTAAAATTTTCAGTTAGAAAAAATAAGAGTGGAACAAGGACTCAGTCCAAAAGCATATCTGAATTTAGAGTTCTGTGTGGAGTTTTGCATTTCATATCCTCAGTAGTATTCATTCAATCAATGTGAAAAATCTGAGCTTTTTTAAGGAAATAATTCATAAAACAGGGCTGTTACTTCTAGCTATGCATCAATCTCTCTCTATAGTATGTAGTCACCAAACAGTTTGACCTAAAAATTTCAGTTTGCTGACTGTTGATGAATTATCTAACTTAACATTAAATATTACATAAAGCTAGTCAACAAAATTATTAGAAATTTGATGAAAAATAGGCCCTTTTTAAAACAACAGTTCCCTTGAAATTTCTGCCAGCTGAAAAAGAATGTAGTCCTCGACACTTCCTCTTATTAATCTCTTTTCCTTTTCTGCCATATTTTGTCAATGAACATCACACAAAGGCCAGTGGAAGAAGAGGAACATGAAGTATTGATAACCTATGTTTCATTTAAAAAGGCAACAAGTAAACTCAAAAATATTTCTAAATACTAATGAACAAAGTTATAAATAGCTATGGCCAAGTGTATGGCAAATGGAATCCAGTCTAAATAAGGCTTCTGTGCTGTTCTAGTATAGGACACAGATTATGGCAGAAAAAACCATAAAGCTACTACTAGGGAGACTTTGGGCTCCTGAAGATGTCACTAAACTCCTTCTAGACCCTATGGAAAATCAGTGTTATTATTTGGCTTTACTTTGTGCCACTAACATCTGCCCAAGATACTACTAACTGTACTATCAGCTGATAGATTTTGTCCTTATGACAGTCTGATCATTCTGAGGATCTGAGTGAAATCAGTAGATCTATTATCCAGTGAATTTTCTGCTCAATATAAACAGCAGTGCTGGTTCCCAGTGACTTACAGATCATATATCTCTGGGCTTAAAAATCTTTCTACCCATCCCTTTTAGTCACCAACATACAAGCAATTCAGTACATACTGTGGTCAAAGGTTTTACGATCTCCTGAACTATTAAACATCAGATGCTATTGCACAAAGGAAGCATATAGAACTTACTTACCTATTGAGCTGAGATGCCGGTGTCTGAACTCCTAGATGCAAAGCTATGGAATCAGCACTCAGCCCTAAATTATGTGTTGGGTAGAAAGTCCTTAAGATTTTCATTGATTAAGAAGAGACTGGGAAGCACCAGCACTGCAAATCACTCATATTATCTCATATCACTCATATCACTCGAATTTGACTATGCTTTAAAAGAGATGACAAAGGAAGGAAATACGGTTGGTAATAGAGGAAATAGAAACACAGGGGAAACCCTGCAAAGCTCAGTGTATTCAAAGGGACCTTATAAGGATGAACAGTCACCTGTTATCAAAAAGCAAGCCATTTTTGTTTTGGAAGAATTTTTCCATAGGTAATGGTGATGTCTGGAATGATGATTATCCCTTTGACTGAATCCACTTTCTAAATCCTCATATTCTTGTCTAGTTTTCACAGATTCTTTTTACAGACCATATCTAACATGTGACTATTGCTATCTATCTGCACAGCTGAAATATCACGTCTCAGCTACTGGAATACCCCTTTTTCTCCTGACTTTGACAAATGCAATCTTGCTCAGCTGCTGTGAAGATCATTTTCCTGGTCTATCATTTCGACCACTTCACCTCTCTACACCTTCCTTTGCTAGCTACTGCTTTTCTGCCACTTCAAACACAAGCTGCTTGGCTTCACCTTCAAAGCACTTTCACAATCCTTCCCCACCCCACAAATGATCTTTACATTCAGTAAAGAATAGTTGACACCTGCTATCGATTGGCACACAAAACTAATCTCTAACAGATTTTTAATTGAGTGCCTTCCTGATATCTTCTACTGTCTTTAAGATTGGAATGGACTTCCCAAAAATATTTCCCACATTTTCTCATTTCTCCTTTTTCAATCCTGTCATTAAAATTTGCCCTGCTGTCATATCCAGAGAGAGCTAAGGACAGAGAAGTGTCAAAAGTACAGTCTTTCATTCCTCGGTATCACATTATTATCACCTTACTTCTATCCCTCTGTCTGAATGCAAGTTCTTTGCAAAAGGGATTTTGTGAGGTTTATATGTTTCTCATACATTGAGATCCTAGCCAACTACTAGATTCTTTAAAAGTACAAAAAATGAGAGAGCTTCATCAATGCTTTTCTACACTTTTTGCATTTCCTGGACTTTCTGATCCTTGAATGTTGCTATCTTTAGCATTGGTTTTCATCTTCCAGACTAAATATTCATCAGATTCATTTGGGCCATCCTAAGACTTCAGTTTCATCTCAGTATAACAATAACTGTCAGACCTAAGCCTATCATCAACATTTACATAGAATGGCTGGGTTCTTCTTAAATGTAGAAACTTAGGGATAGTGATGGTACCTGAAATAGAGATTTCCTCAGAAGTGATACCATATGTGGTGTAAGTGGCCAGTTCTTTCTGTCTTGCATCATTGCTCAGATAAAAATGAAGTAGTTCAGGCATTTTGTGAGAAGGATGTATTGCCTATAAAATTTATTTATCTCTTCACATGGTGAGAAAACACTTCAGGGTATACGAGAACAAACTTGCTCAGACCATAAGAAACATAGTAAATTGGATGCAGGCCATAAAATTAGTGTTTTCTAAGCTATCTGATCAGATGCAGCAAGCAGAATTGACTGTTACAAGTATTGGGCATGAACATGTGTTTCACCTTCCTTCTCTCTCGCTCTTCACTTGCAATTTTAATCGTAACCTTAATGCAATTTCTAAGGTGTTGCTACACTGATGGGTCCTCTCCTATGAGTATGTGTAGAGTATACTCTAAATATACTCTATGATAAAGAACAAAAAACCCCACAAAGTGCTGCAGTTAACGCTCGTCCAGTGTGTTCAGATCAATAGTATTTTAACTATTTCTTTTAAGGACCATGCTGAGGAAAATCAAATCTTAATTTAGGTAATATGAAATAGAATATTTAATTGAGAAAGCCCACCAAGAAAAAAACAACATAGTTTTCACACAACAACAAAACAAACAAACAAACCGAAAACCCCAACCCAACAACAAAAAAACCCACCAAAACCCAAAACACTGAAACAACTCACCTAAACCACTCAAACATCCATTTTTCATTAAATGGTCTAAAGCCACAATATAGACGCACATGTACCAATGGGAATTTAGTCTTAGATCTGATTCCAACTAGCATAATGGTTTTAAGTGAATCATTGGTAGTGATATATGAAAACTGGTGTGTGTCTGTGTCCTGGTTTAGACAGTTATCACTTTAGAGATGCGAGACCAAAACATGTATAGAGAGACAAGAACTTTATTATAAATATATATTATATGTATTTGTATACACTATGATATACACACACATGTGTATTTATATGAGGTAGTGTAAAAGAAATACATATATATATATATTTATATAAACAGTAATACAGAACAGACAACAATTATAAACTAGAGCTGTTTAAGATATTAATTGTTTCTCTTTCCTGCATGTCCTGGAAGCGTCAACAACTGTGACCAGCAGAGGGCACCGGGCATAGCAGGGGATTGCAGTGTCCTCTGGTGACCAGCAGGGACACTGAGGGAGTAGCAGAGGGTTCTCGCGTGCCGTCGGATGGGGAGATGGCCGAGCAAAGAACTCAAAATGGCTGCCTCGGCACACCAGAGGGCCACTGAGGCAGACTGGGAGCTGAGATGGCAGCCGCCACTACGCAGTGGTGAGACCAGGTTCCACAGGAGCCCAGGTGTGGGGGTTTAGGCGGTCAAATGAACCAAAAGGCTGCTGATGGAGTCCTCTTGGGAGGCGGAGATGGTAGTAATGTCCTCAGGGATCATGGTAGTAGCAAAAGCTGCAGGCTCACACGTGCCAACAGCTTGCTGAGCTGGGGAACGGCTGGAGCAATGTGAAGGTCTCTCTCTCTTCTGGAGGCCGGGGAAATGTGGGTGGCATCTGCAGTTGCACTTCTCCCATAGTAGGGACAAAGGGTTGAAAGCTAGCAGCACTGTGTGAGCTCTTGTTGCCACTTCAGAAAGCTCACAGCAGCAGCCCCCTCCCCTTCCTGAGCAGTGGATCCAAAAATCCTGCGTGAGTGATGGTGGTGGTGCCTTCTAAAGAGCCCTCTGTTTTCTTCTTCTGTCCTGCCCAGAACTCCCTGTGACTAGTGTTGTATGGCTGAGCACCCCTCTTGAACCGCCTACACCACTCCCTGTGGAGTGCTGCACTGCGCTGCGTGTAAAAGAAATATGCTGCACCCACTCTGGGTCCACCTTGTCCCCTGTGTGCTGGGACCGCTCAGCATGCTAGTGCTGCCACACCTCCCCTCTGACTGGTGCTGTGCATGGATACTGTCCATGTGGGAAAAAAAAAACAGGGCCGCAGCACTTAACTCCCAGCACCACACCCCTGTGGAGAGAGGTGGGCACCTGTCAGGAAACAGCAGAGGCTGGCTGGGCCAGACGACCCCCATGAAGTAGTGACGGAGGGAGGAGGACCATCCCTGCCAGAACCACACGCACGTGCAGTGGCAGCTCTGGAGTTGAGGGGAGACCTTAGCAGGTAAAGAAAAACAGTTTTAACACTTGTTACCCCATAACAATTCGTGAGTATTTATATTCATAGACTTCTGTCAGTGGTTTGGCTTTTTTTTTTCCCTACAACTACTGAGCAAGAAAGGTGAATGTTGACCTTTCAACACACATAAGTGAAAGTTTGGGGTTGGATATGAGGTTCATTACAAAGAGCAACAGTTTTTCAAACTGCATGAACAGTCTTTGATCCTCATGTAGTGCCTTTTGGTGTTCTGCACTTCTGATCTTGTGGATAAATGACCACTCAATTCATATGCCTTCAGAGAAAAAGAGCAAGGCACAAAAATGATGTCATGTGTGCATATTTATATCTGTATAAAGTTAGAGCATAGCCTGGGAAGAGACTAGATTCAGGAACAAGGAAGCCCCCTTCTGACACTTTTGACATACATGTAACCTCAGTTCAGTAATGATGTCTGGCTCATTCATCTGGTGTATATTGATGGGGAAGGTAAAGCAAGCATTACTTGTTGCAAACTTTTTAGAGATCAGCTAATATCACAGTATTCTGATTGTGGCAAGATTAAAAAAAAAAATTAGTGAAAAAATGCTTAATTTTATTTAAAAGCTGTACTGCTTTCTCTTTGCTAGATAAAAAATGGATCATTTTTTAAGCAAGTAGTTTTTGGTAGTATTGTAGACACCAGACAACTGTGAGAAAGTGAGTTTAATTATTTTTGTTTGTGCATCTGTTGTATCCAGCTAACATCATGTCCAGAATCTTTTCTGCTGTTGGTGATATGTGTTCAGAGAGCAGACCAACTTTCCCATCTTGAGTAAATTATGCCTGGAAGTCATCTTAAGTATAAATTTCTTGAGATGGACACTTCAGAATTATCTAGAGAAAGGAAGAAAAAAGCAAAAGTGAGAATGGGGTGTTCATTTTCTGGAACCATGCTTAAAACTCATACAACTCCTGTTGCAGAAGGACGGTAAAATTATATCCAAACACACAAAATTATAAATAAATATAAGAAATGTAGAATTCTCATCTAAGATTAGGATTTTTGTACTGAAGTATCATTGAACTGATGGGGAAATCAAGGACACATGGAAAGTTCTAATTGTAGGAATTCACTATATATGGAATGAACCATACTCTTTTTGTATATATAAAAAATATCTCATGAGATATAAACAGAAAGAGAAAGATGATGCTTTTTCATCATCTCAGTAAGATAGTGTTCTCTCACACATATAGATTATTCTTCAGTTGCATCTATTATCTATTTCATGTTTGAAGTTGTCACAGACTAACATGAATGTATCACTAAGCGAGTCAAATTCACTTTATCCAGCCAAAGCCTAAGTAAAAGCCTGTGTAAAAAAAGGTCATCTTTCTGCTAGAAATGCAACTGGTGTTTTGATGAGGTAAAATCCAGTCTTCAACACAGACCCAAAGTCTGTGATGCAGCTCACCCTTCATCTTCTCTGTAGTCTGAACTGTGTACAACACACAATAGTGCGTGCTGGCGTTGGCATAAGTAGTAATGACCAAGAAAACTGAACTGATCTTTGTACGTGTATGACTTGCAGAATGTTACTGTGCTTTGTTAGTTTGTTCCTCACTGATCAAATACAAAGAGATTCTGTTTTTGCTACACATTTGTGTTTTAGTGTATATGTAAGATACTCATGGAAGAAGTTAGCAAACTTTCACTTAAACTAGTCATTTTTTGTTCTTGGTGACTGGCTTGTTACAGTCAACAGTTCTGTGTTTAGTCTTTGTTCTGGACACTGAACTTTCAGCACAGAGACATTGATTCAGACCAAGATGTAAACAACTCCATGCACACTTATGTTGCAAACAAAGAAGAAGAATTGGTAGAACTTCTGTTCAAATCAAGCAAATAGCTGTTAGTCAGCTTTTCTGTGTGCTCTTAGCTGTAGTAATTAACTGCAGATACTTTGACAGAAATCTTTTTCACATTTAGAATATAAATAATTTTCCTGATTTTTTTTTTTAATGAGAGAAAAATATCATTCTATATGTGGTAATCGAATTATTATATTAGAGATGGAAATGTGTCTGGAGCCCTAGAAAATCAAGAAGGATGTTTTGACATTCAAAGAGAGCACAAAATGATCTTTTGGCCACCTAATTAAGCATACTCAGGTTTTTTAATTTTATTTTGCTTCCTGTGCAATTTGTGAATTTGACTTTACAACTGGCCAAGGTGAATGGCGTGACACAGCTTGACAATCTGTGTCAGAACTGTAAGCATATTTCTGAGTCATTGCACGGCACAAAAATCTGGACTGCTGTGGAACAGCAACAGTATTTGTAAAATATTGCCATCAGTCTCCTTTCAAAGATAATATGTACAGGTCACAGATAATAACAGATACAGAATAACTAAAACCTTTTCTTGGGGTTTGTATCAGGATCAAAAGTATTATACTTTTTTCCCCTAGTGAAAGACAGAGACAGGTCATGAGAAGTAACCTGCCTATTCTCTGCTGCACGCATTCCTGACATGCCAAAGCATATTTTTGGGACCATCTGACTGGATGCTAAATGTACTGATAAATGTTGACATACTCCTACTCAAGGTGATTTTTCTTCCTTTCTGTAAACTGCTATATAGAAAGAAAAAATCTTTCTGCAGTTATACTCGGGTTGAAAAGCATCAATATCTGCAGCACAGGAACCAGACTCTATAAAATGAAGCTATTTAATTTTGCGATTGGTTTTATGTAACTAAAGACACTGTACACACAAATGTACAGTCTAAAGATGGTGTGGTTTTCTTGGACCAACATAAAGCCCAGAGGATACAGTAGTTTTTTGGGGACACAGTTACAAAAAAGGCTGGTTGAAGTGTCTTTATGGAAATTTTGGAGGACATTTTTTCCAATTCTTTCTGATTTCCATGCATGACTGGAAAAATTAAAAAAAAAAAATCTAAAATCACAATTATTTGATTTGAGGAAATGTCACTGCAGTGTTTTACATAAACTGTGATAAAGGTGTTTCAATTTCCTTCCCCTTCTCTGTAGAAGACTTCATGATTAGCAGAAATCAGACGTGGTTCACAGTAGCTTCTGTAACTTTGTGATTATTTATATTGACATAAAATGGTAGGAATCAGAACAAGCACTACTCTCATGCACTCTTTGAATGGGTACATCCAAAATATGTTAGAAGTCACACTGCTGGCATTTCTGAATGTTGCAGTTTTGTGTGGCCAGGTTTTTATTCTTGGTAGGGGGGGGGCCTATGAAAGAGGCTTCTTTAAGAAGCTGCTAGAAGTTTTTACATTTCCAGTACAGCTACTGTTAGTCAGCTCCAAGCTGGCCAAGGTCAAGCCATTAGGAGTCATGGTAAGGCCTCTGTGATAACATATTTAAGAAGGAGAAAAAAAAAAGAGCGGCACAGAACAACATGGCCGCTTAGGGGAGAAGAGAGTGAGAAGTTTGATTAACACCAAGGTCAGTAGGAAAGGAGGGGGAGAAGATGCCTTAAGCACTGGAATGGGGCCCCTGCAACCTGTGGGGGACCATAGGGAGTAGACATTCCTCTGCAGCCCGTGGAAGACTAGAAGACTCCACTCTGGAGCAGATAAATGCTGGAATGAGGCTGTGACTCTGCAGGATGTTTGGTGTCTGTGTCTGGAGTGGGGGGCCTGACAGAGTCCTGAAGACCATGGGAACAGGAGACCCATGCTGGAGCAACATTTTCGGGGGGGACCAGTGGCCCGTAAGAACCTACATTGAAGCAGCCAAGTAGCTGGCACCTGAATGACTGCACCTATGGTAAAGTGACTTATGTGACAACAATACCTGAAAAAGCTGTTGTCATTATGATAACAAATCCACGAAGCAGTTTTGTAACAGATTGTTTTCGGGAAGAAAACCCCCACGAAAAAAGCATGGGGTTGGACTTCTCTCTCTCTGATCAGCAACAGGAACAGCCTCTGACCATAACCCTCCACTCCTGTGTTCGTGGGCCGCTGAGGGAAGGAGAAAGATCTTAGAAAGAGGAGGGGTGGGGAGGGAAGGTGTCTGTAATATCTATCAAACTTCTCACTCTTAAGCTCTGATTTTAGTAATAATAAATTCTCAATATTCCAAGTTAGAGCCTGTTTTGCCTGTGAAATATTTAAGAAGAAGTTTCTTATAGTCCTTATCACAAAGGTTCGTGTAAAGCCTTTAGTTTTTTTTCTCTTCTCTCAGAGACTTTGGCTGTGTGTGTGTGTCCTTGGCATTTAGCCAGGGTCAAACCACAACACTGAATTAGCAAAGCCCTTTGCTGCTTAAAAAGCATATTTTTTAAAATTATTTTCATGGAAGCAAAGTACAGCATGTCCAAATAGCTTTAGTTCCATTTTCATGTAGTCATGCTTATAGACAGTTTAATATTACTCTATTTTTAAATGTTTTGAAAACGTCTTCTCCATGAAAAAGGAAACTACATTAGGCTTAAAGGGGAAAACATGAACAAAAGCATGGTCTTGAGTCCAGGATATACCAAAGGATTTAGTTCACTAAACATTTATATTGCTATTTTTTTGACAGGGAAGAAGGGAATGGGAAGGGTGGGGTTTGTCTGAGTACATTGTAGTAATTCTCTTCTCTTTACTAACTAGAGTTCCAATTTAATAGTCAAACACTAGTTTAACAACACCCATTTTCTAAAAATCTCTTAGCTGGTGTTAATTATGCCTTCTATTAGTTATGACCTGAGTCATGAAACAGCTGTTCCACTATTTCATTCACAAACTGGCATGCACATAATTACTTGTGTTGCCTGTTTAGGCTTTTACAAAGTCATAACAGTAACTTTGTTCAGTCAATGAAGATGATGAAAGACCACATCTCTTCAAACCATTTTTCAAAACTTGTACAAGTCAGGCTTTTGTGACTGTGAAGGAGGAAGCTATGTGACCAATGAACACTACATCTGTTACTCTTTGAATATTTTTTTAGGGAATTCTTTTATTTATTATATAACTTACACTTTATAAATAGAAAAGTTTTTATGTTCTGATGAATTCTAGAGTATCAAAACTAATGTGATGAAAAATGCTATCTTATATCCTTTTTGCACCCACTGATTGGAAAAGGAATTGACTTAATTTAAAGTGCACTAGGAAAACATGACTGAGTCCTTAGAATTAATTTGCTAAGATAAAAATAAGTTGCAAGTAAAGCATTGCAGAAAAGAAATAAGTACAGAGAAGCCCTGTGTTTGAAGTTGCCTAGAGTGGATACAAGTTACACTGTGTTTCCCAGGCTTGATTTATCTAGGGGCAGATGTCACTGCTTTAGCATTCTTCCTAAATTCATCTCCAGGGTTAACCATCCATGCTTAATCATTGCTGATAATGAGATTTGTAAATTTCTTAAAATCTCTCTAGAACCCTATGAATAGATCTGTGCATAAAGAAGACTGGGACAAATTTGTTTTGATGTGCGTTTCTTTTTAATTTTATTTTTTGATTTAATTTTAATCCAGAGAGTTGGAAAGATTTGCTTGACTTTTTTTAAGATGTACTTCAGGAAATTTCACTGTGAAAAGAGCAAGCTTCATCTGCCAAGATGGTAGAGTGAAAGCAATATGAAAGAAACACAAAGAAGGTGTTCTGTTTCCTTTAGTATCTGAATATTTCTGAATACACTGATTTCTGCTTTGCAGGTAGTCAGAGTACATATCTATCTGAGAGTTTCTTTATTCTTCCCTTTGCATTTTCAAACTATGGGAAAAATCTGCTTTTGTGATTGAATTCACCTGGATCTTGTCAATTTCAAGTCTAAGGGTATGTGGAAGGAGGATGTCTGTTGTTTTAAGGGTATCTGGACAAAGAAACCATAAAAAATCCAGATACAAACCTAACTGACACATGGTAAGGGAGGTTGTGATAAGAACAAACCTTGTCGTTCACACTAATTAGCATGAATATCTTGAGTGTGAGGGTGTTTACTTTTTTTGGAGGATAGGGAAAGGAAAGGGAGGAAAAAACTAGACGTACACATAAAACCTGACTGACTAGCATTAACAAAGACAGTAGTCAGAAACAAACCTGGTGAGTCAAGGTAACTGATGGGCTATAGACTCCAGGTAAAATGAGACTTCACATCTGATAAGGATGCAAACCTGAGAGTCTTGGGTGTTGGAAAGCTTTGGTGGAACTATGTCAAATGCTGATGTTATGTGCAAANGTTACACTGTGTTTCCCAGGCTTGATTTATCTAGGGGCAGATGTCACTGCTTTAGCATTCTTCCTAAATTCATCCCCAGGGTTAACCATCCATGCTTAATCATTGCTGATAATGAGATTTGTAAATTTCTTAAAATCTCTCTAGAACCCTATGAATAGATCTGTGCATAAAGAAGACTGGGACAAATTTGTTTTGATGTGTGTTTCTTTTTAATTTTTTTTTTTAATTTAATTTTAATCCAGAGAGTTGGAAAGATTTGCTTGACTTTTTTTAAGATGTACTTCAGGAAATTTCACTGTGAAAAGAGCAAGCTTCATCTGCCAAGATGGTAGAGTGAAAGCAATATGAAAGAAACACAAAGAAGGTGTTCTGTTTCCTTTAGTATCTGAATATTTCTGAATACACTGATTTCTGCTTTGCAGGTAGTCAGAGTACATATCTATCTGAGAGTTTCTTTATTCTTCCCTTTGCATTTTCAAACTATGGGAAAAATCTGCTTTTGTGATTGAATTCACCTGGATCTTGTCAATTTCAAGTCTAAGGGTATGTGGAAGGAGGATGTCTGTTGTTTTAAGGGTATCTGGACAAAGAAACCATAAAAAATCCAGATACAAACCTAACTGACACATGGTAAGGGAGGTTGTGATAAGAACAAACCTTGTCGTTCACACTAATTAGCATGAATATCTTGAGTGTGAGGGTGTTTACTTTTTTGGAGGATAGGGAAAGGAAAGGGAGGAAAAAACTAGCATTAACAAAGACAGTAGTCAGAAACAAACCTGGTGAGTCAAGGTAACTGATGGGCTATAGACTCCAGGTAAAATGAGACTTCACATCTGATAAGGATGCAAACCTGAGAGTCTTGGGTGTTGGAATGCTTTGGTGGAACTATGTCAAATGCTGATGTTATGTGCAAAGGAGAGAGGAACTGGAAGGAACAAACGGGGGTAGAATGAAAGCAGTCTGAAAAGTTCCAGTCACGTAAAATGGGGTCAGGTAGTACTCTTGTCTAGCTCAGTCTTGGACCTGATGAACCCAGCTGTCCTCTCTTCTTATGTCTTCTTATTGGGTGTTTCTCAACTCTGTCTTTATGTAATCTCACTCTCTATGCCATATATATGCATGCTGCAAGGACTGCAACTGCCAGCTGCTAGTGAAAGCCTCATGTGTGCAAGTGAAATTTTGTGCTTGCTACTGTAGATGTGGGGTTGTTGGTGAGCATCTGTATCCTCCCACAACTGCATGTGTGTGTGCAAGGGGTGTGCTTGTGTGTATGCATCTCTGGGATATGTGGTAAGCTCCGCTAACTGGTGGAACCTGAGAACTCTGCTAACCTGCAAGCTCCACTAACCTGCAAACAGGAAAGTGGCAGCCTGGACAGGAGGGAGTCCTGGCTTAGGCAGCCGAAGAAGACAGACAGTATTAGCATCCACTCAACACTGAGCTGCACACACATATTTATAAAATATTATAGGCACATACACAATCTGGTCATATATAAGCAGTTGATTGTTTGAAAGTATGGAGGTGCACAGATAAATCTGTGCTTGCTTTCTGAAAAACAGAAATATCATTGCTAATTTCAATGCATTGCTGAACTTGAAAGCACAGTCTAGCTCAAATGCTACTTGCCTCAAGGAGATACTGACAATTTAATGAAATTTTGAATCAAGTGTTAAACAATTACTTTTATATCATTTATTAATCATTTGTTGTGAAGGAAGAGTGACACAATAAATAGCTTTTAAAAGGATGATGTTAGAAACAAATTTATAAGTTCTTTTGATAAACCAAAATAGGCAATATAGTAAACACATACACTCATTCTTCTCATTATTCAGAAGTCTGTTCTGACAAAGAAATTAGCTTTATTTTGTCACCTCATTTATCACAGAGAGAGAATTAAAAAAATAAAAGGGAATATCCTACCTTGCCCTAAACCTATTTCAACTTACTTCAAATTGTCATTAGAATTCTATTTTGGCATCACTCAATTTAGTGATCTGTTTCTCCTTTACAGTTTATGAACTTAATTACTGCTGCTATATCTAAGATACAGAATCCTGTAGGAACAAAAGTCTTCCTTCGTGCATTTGTTGGATAGCATCACACTCCCTGTGCAGTAAAATGCCAGTTGATAGCATCTTGTGTCGTGTGTTTTCTCAAGTAAAAATCTTTTCTTTTCTCCAGCTAAAGTTTTAGAATATAGAAGACTCTGCTCTTAAGCTCTTTGAGTAGAGTCCCTTGTCAAAATAGTTGCAAAACTCCATTACCAATGTTGCATGCTTTAGCCCGAGTTGTTAAATCTGATGCCAGTTGGATAACGTGACAAGACAGGCAAGGCTACCTTTTCTTTAACTTAGTGAAAGACCTTGTTTTTCCCCTAACTTCCCATGACAATTGTCATTGTGTGCTGCAGCCCTGTTCTCCCACTTACATCTTCATCAATGACAAAAAGAATATCCCTGACTTTAAGGAGACCTTACACTCTCCTGCCACGGCACCCCATTGTCTTTCTTCTTGACAAAGTCCTGGGCAAGGCAAGGCAACCCCTCCCGTCACAGGAGATGCTGCTTACATCTAGCTTTTGGGCACAGCACTTGAAGCTACATATCACAGCCAAATTTCAAAGTAAATTGATGCCTGTTTTGCTGTAGGGATATGCAAGAAGAATGCATTCTAGGGGATATATATGAAATGAGGGCTGTATTTAATCATTTCAGGTTGGTGTTTATTCCCTTGGAGAAGTCAAAGAGGCCCTTTGTGGACAGCAGCTGTGCCCCAGCAGTGCAGGCTCCCTTGTGCTCCAACAGGTTGTGAAGCCATCATCAAACAGAGTTAAATAACTTATTATTAGTTTTTTTGCTGGTTTTTGTTTGTTTTTTTGTTTGTTTTTCCTGATTTGGGATGTTTTGATTTCCTGTTTGCCTCCCTTGCTACACCTGTGTGAGCAGTAGGTGTATCAAGGAGAGGTGGTGTCACTGCTCAGGCTGGGTGAAGGGCACGTAAGTGCCAGCAGTTCTGTCTTCCTGCATCTTGGGGATGCTCCTCAGAGGCCTGGTCTATTTCTCTGTGTTCTTCTTGCAAGGTGTTTTACCTGCTCCTACTCCTAATCCATCATGTTACACACATAGCCAGTGGCTGATTCATTTCAAATGTCACTGGAGTGCACTGTGGCTTGTATAACAATGTAACTGATGAATGAGAAGTTTATTCCCAGAGCCTTTTCCTCTAGACTTATAGGCACTTTACATCTAGAAGGCAGAGGTTGACTTCCACCCGTCCATGGTGCTTCCTTCTCTTCCTTCCTCCTCAGGTCCTGTGGCTCTGGAAGCAGCAAATGGTGGAGGGAATGTGATAGGGAAAGACCTAACTGGTGAGGGTGACTTCTGCCACCATAGGAACAGGTGTAACTGTTGTCTTTCCTTCAGCCAGTCTGCTCTTGGACCTAGTGAGAGAAAGGGTGTGACATTGTGGAGACAGTGGCTGAGTCATTCAGGTAGAGCAATGAAGAACGAGGAGGTTTGGATGTAGAATCTCAGATCTGTCAGTTCCAAGACTCAGGGAAGTGACACATGGCAGGGAAGTGAGGTGAAGGGCTGTCACAAGTCTGGTTGCTGCCTGAGTGCTGCTTTTGCATCCAAGATTATGTTTAACAGCCAAACAATACCTATGAAAATGCAATTGCTGGGTCTGCTTTAATGTAATTCATCCCTTGAAGAACAGTTCTAAAGTGCTTTTTGCTTGCAGTCTAACTGCTACTACTTGCTGCGTTATTCCAACTCATTTGATCATTTGTTGTTGCCTTTTTGGTCTGTTCTTGTTATCTCCACTGATTATTCTCATTCCTCTATTTCTATAAAGATTTCCCCAGTCCTAAACTGGATTTTAAGCATAAATTTCTCTGAATTCATCATGTTACTTTTTTTCCTAATCTCATCTTTCTACCGCTTCTTTTATCTCCTTCCATCTCTCTCATCCTTTTACCTTTCCTTTCTTTTTTGCTGCTATTAATTACTTGCTCTCATTTCTCTCACCTGCTTGCTTCTCTGCTGCACATAAACCTTCCTCTTCATGGTGTCATTGATACTTGTTTGTCTTCATGTGCTCTTGTTCCTTCCCAAACTTTTCTCACCTTTGAATTACTATGTTTCAGAACTAAGTAATCCCTGCAACTTTTTCCTGCTCTTTTGCATCTCAGGAATGTCTACACACTCTGAAAGTGTCATAAACTTACAACATTTAGCTTGGTGTCCTCTTCTTTTTGCAGCCTCTCCTTTATGCAGATCCTGCTCTTCCCCTTTTGTGCTTCTACTGGACTCTTCCATATGTCTTTAATTTCAGATTGTAGTGGCTAAAAACTTGTATGGTTCCCACTCCCCCCCATATATAATTAACTGTGAGAATGTCGTATTTTTTGTTTGCCAAGCAATTGCATTCAGAATCAGTAGACAGAGCAGAATTGTTTAAAATTAACACCTCTACATTCTCCTAACAGAAATGTTGTGGTCTGTGACTGGATTTATAGAGCCTTGAATAACATGAGTCCTGGCTTCCTTCCGTTTATAGTTGTTTATAGTTGTTTATCTTCCCAGTAACTAAGATTACCTAAAGCAAGATTGCATCAACTTTGACATTTAAATATAGGGTGATATTGGAGGCAAAATTAATGTTTTTCTTAGTCTGTTAGAGGTAGACATCCCACACAGATTAGAAGGTCCATCTGTTTATCCAGAGCTTTATTTTACTAAGGATTTAGACAGAGTAATTTGTGTCTTTTTTAAAAAAACTTTTTGAGCTGTACCTGCCTTTCTAAAATATTGTGACATACTATGACTATAAAATTCTGTAAATTATATGCCCGTGTAACCTTGGTGGTTTTTAAAACATGTTGAAGATGGGGAAGGGAATTACTGGCATAAAAAGTTGTTTGGACACTGTATTTTATTCCTTATGGATTATATCAAATACATTAAAATTTAGTTTAAATTATGCATGTAAACACTTTATTGTTAATAAAATGATTTGTTCAATCTATGCATTGAAGCAAGAACTTCTCACTATTTTTACATTTTGTGATATCATGTACAATTGATTTTTGTATGATTTTTGTATATTTGTAAATATATTTTTGCACACACATATAAATAAGTTAGATTATATTATATGGATGTATGTAAGTATACTTTTGGGTTGAAATTCTCTCATGGAGAGGACAAGAAGACAGTCCTGTGTTCCTTATTTATCTTCTTTGATACCAGTAGAATTTTATCATTCATTTTTTCCTTCCATTCCCTCCTAGTACTATCAAATAACGACATCCATTAATCATCCTACACATGAACCAAAAGTTCAATTTCTGTGTTTGGGTACTGAAAAAATAACATTTTCTGGAATATGTAGTTTTTGATTTGTGGTTACTTCTTTTAATATTTTAAATTGCTAAAGATGAAATATTAGTATTTTCATTTATTTGAGCATTTGGGTGGGTTTTTTCAGGTGACATTCATACATGGCCTGATCTAATTCCTGCCCTATATTTTTGGAATCTCTGTATCAGTAATAACTCCTGTGACCCTGAGAAAGTTGATTTAAGATTCAAAATCCTTAGAAGAATCCAATAAGCCTTTGATAGTGTCTCTGCCAAAGCTCATTAGGTGGACAGTATCTTTACTGTTCTTTCTGGGGTATTAGTCAAATTCTCATAACAACATGGAAGTATTAAAAAAAAAAGTTGACTACAGGTTTCACAGAAGCCTTGGAGAAAAAGAAATGGCTTTACAAACTACAGCTGAGCAGTTTACAAGGGTGGTTTTCCAACTTTGTGCATTGGAAATAGATTACTGATAACAAATTTTTCTTCATTCTATGCAAAAGACATATTGGTATCCAACAGTTGAATGTGGAAGTTAACCAAAAGCAGACTAGAAATAAGGGACCTTTTTTTTTTTTTTTTAAATAAAACTATGTTAATTGTTCATTCGACTAATTCAGCTACATGTAGGGTAACTTTTCTATCAACTTGTTTAAATCAAAAATAATATGTCACTTCTGAAAGTTCATCTCTTTTTTTTGATTGACTGAAGAGACAGTAAGGCTGTGAAGTGTCCTATGGTAGAATAAATAACAAAATATGACTACCCAATTAAAGAATAAGATATTCTTCAGTGTTGTATTCCAGATGGTATTTAGAATCTTGCATGCATCATCTACTGGACATAAAACAGAGAGTAATCTGTGGTCTGGATTTTAGAAGTGTTCGTCCCATTGAAAAACACGTGCACAAATCTCAGACATAATTCCGTGGGTCTATTCGAGTGATTAGTACTTTACCAATAAGTGCTTCATATTCTACCCTAAGGTTATTTAAAGTATCTTAAAACTCTACTCCTTACGTTTTCAGTATAATCTATAAGTATTCTTTTTTGCTGCCCTATGGTGCTGTTTGCAACCAAGATCATAATTCAAATTCTTATTGGTTAAATAGATAGCAATCTGAAGAAGGGCTTAGTAATTTTGCCTAAATTCCAAAGCATTGTGCAAAGGATTTGCAGAGGCTCTAGGGAAAGCCTCTTATCTTTCTCCACTATTGTCAAACTTCAAACTTGCGCGATAAAAGTTATAAGCAAAGAAAAAATAAAAGCCCCTTTGGTCTCACTGTAAAAGCAACACCGATGGAAAAACAATACAGGAAAAAACAAATTCACTCAAAGAAAAGGGAGAAGAAAAAAGTACTAAGGAAAGCGATTACGTATACAGTAATGCATAAATCTAAGAAGCTGATATAATTAATATAACAACAAAGAAAACCTATTTTACAATGCAATATGGGCCACGAAGGAAATAAATCATTAACTATTTTCATTTGGTCTTCAATGAAGAAGCAGTTCACTTGTGGAACTGTTTCTAACCGGACAACCTCTAATGAAACCTTTCCTTGTCTTTTACCAACTTGGTGTACAAAGATTGACATGTTCTGCATTCTGAAACTGATACTGGACAGAAGTTATTTTCAATAGTGACTGACACTGGACCACATTGAAAATTCTTTGCGATCAAACCCTGACTAATTAAAGGAAAATGATTTAGAAGTCACCATGACAATCTATAAGTGACTCCAAAAAATGGAAACAAGTTGTAAAACAGAAACAATAAAGAAAAATAGGACAAGTAATGGAGACAACTCTAATCTGTGTCCTTAGTGTGTTACATCCCTTGTTTCCCTCTTTGTTCTTTTTACCTTTCAAGATTCAGCATATTAAAGTGCTAAGTTAGAATTGCAAATAGTTTTATACCAGTTAAAATTTTTGGATGCTATAATGGGAGGTTGGGTAGATATTTCTTGTTTCCCCTCACCCCTGCCTCCATCCTGCCCCATATCTCCTCCATGTGTGCTATCAGAAGTTCACTCAAGAAATGGAAAACAAGTTTCTAAATTTTTTTATTTTCTGTTCTTTTTCTTTACTCATTGGTAATATGTAAAATAGAGGGACAGATAGATATTTATTTCTAGAAAAAGGGTCATGGCCCTTTCACTTAAGGTTTTATGGAATAATTACACACAGAACAGCACAGCTGGAAGGAAACAAGGAGGATGGAAAGATTTGGAAACATCAGTATGATAGAAAGCTGGGAATTCTGTTATCCTTCTTCAGACAACCAGATACAGCACGTCTTTGAAGTGTATTGAAATTTCTATTTGGGCATGTTAGCTGAGCAAAATATAAGGGAGGGTTAGAAGAATGTATTTGGACTACAAATCTATATCTGAGGTTGAAGTGGGATGCAGGTGAAGTACCTAACCAGATTTAGGAACTTGGAAGATCTATTGTGATGTATACCTAGCCATAGATTATGTGATCCGAAGAACAGGAAAAGTGAATCGGCAGATGTCATGAGGAAATAAACACAGGTTGTTTTATAGAGTGGCAAGTTTTACAGGCCATAGCATGTTGTGGGAAGGAAAGAAGGAACATTTGAGCCAATTGATCAATAAAAGACGAAGCTGCTGCCATTGACAGAATGTGCATGAA
Source organism: Calyptomena viridis (assembly GCA_013390005.1). NCBI lineage: Eukaryota > Metazoa > Chordata > Aves > Passeriformes > Eurylaimidae > Calyptomena > Calyptomena viridis. The sequence continues at coordinate 9,556 of WEIV01006130.1, read as the reverse complement.
GCAGAAGTGGTGTGACAGACAATTAGAAAGACCAGCGCAAATGAGAATGAACAACTTAGATAATTTTTCTTTTCGTCCTTATCGTCTTTGTTTCTGCTAAGTCTGAGACCTAAACTACCTAAGTCAAGATTTGTGCTTCTCTCCACATGACTACCCAGCACATTAAACATAATCAGAATATGCTTAATCCATGCTAAAAACTTTCACAAATGTATCTGGAGACAGAGAAGCTAATTTTTGCATTATACCTCAGTGAATACATCCGTCACCTAGGAGCTGATTTGAGTGTCATCTTAGGGGACAGTTGGTTGAATTTGTGACCTTCATCTGCTGTTCAGTATCTTTTATGAGTAAACGTTGTGGTTTTAAGTAGCCAGAGTTTTTTATTAGCTGGAGGGGCTAGGAGAGAGGCTTCTTTAAGAAGCTGCTAGAGTTTTTCACTGCTCCAAGCTAGCCAAGGTCAGGCAACAACGCCTCTGTGATAACATATTTAAGAAGGAGTAGAGAAAAAAA
>WEIV01006128.1:118948-164405 GCA_013390005.1 Calyptomena viridis | reverse complement strand
AGGGCCATGAAAATCATCATATGTCTGGAACACCTCTCTAATGAAGAAAGGCTGAGAGAGTTGAGGATTTTCAGCCTGGAGAAGAGAAAGATCCGTGAGACATTATTTCAGCCTTTCTCTATGTAAAGGGGGCTTATAAGAAGGATGAAGAGTGACTTTTTACCAAGACCTGTCATCTCAGGACAAGAAGCAATGGTTTTAAACTGAAAAAAGGTTGTNGAGTCAAACCATGACAATGGGATATAAGGAAGAAAATTTTTTACTATGAGGATGGTGAGATACAGAAACAGATTGTCCAGAGAAGTTGTGGATGCCCCACCATCAGAAGTGTTCAAGGTCAGGCTTTGTTCTACCTGATCTAGTGGAAGATGTCCCTGCCTATGGCAGGCAAGTTGAATTACATGATCTTGAAAGGTTCCTTCCACCCAAATCATTCTTTAGTTCTCTAGTTCTACAGCACTGTGACTTTCCAGGAGATCCCTGCTGTTGCTTTTCTTTCATTCTGTGTTGTTTCTTTAGCATGTCTCACCCTGCCAGGCACATACCTCCCTGGCATACTACCTAGTGAAACACTTCTGTGCATATGGTTTGTATTTCTCAGTGTTTGCACCTATTTCTTTTTTTGTTTTGTGTTGTGTTTTGGTGGGAGATGGCATGGTTTCAGCCAACTGGTTTTTCTTAAGGGGGCTCTATAGTTACTTACAGTCATCACAAAGGAAAGATAATGGTTACACGTTACAAGTTCAGTGAGGTTTAATCAAATACACAGTAAGAATGTGTTGTGGAAGAGCCAGGGAACACAATTTTTCACCTATCTCCTTTTCTAACAGGCTTCTGTTAGAGAAAGAGAGGAAAATTAAGGTGTCCCTAGTCAATAGGAATTATAGATTTTAGCATTTTAGCCACAGGATGTCACTAATGGTACACAGAAACATAGAAATCAGTGCATTTTTTCCAAAGGGTAAAAAATTACTTAAAGAACACAAGGTTTTAATGTGAAGCATACATATTTGAAATGGGGGAAAATTTTATTAGTGTGCAGTTAGCATGGATCTGGGTGGTCTTGCCAAGTTATGTGGAACTTGATGACTTTTTAGGTAGCAAAGAGATCCTCTATTATAAGATTCTGGGGAACAAAGCCAGCAAAGTTTCTTGCACAGCTCTGTTAGGAGGCATGAGCATGAGCCAAGCTGAAAGAGAAACTCTACATGGAAAAACGTAGGTGTGATTTGTGGTGTATAAATAACTTAGAGTGTACCTAAGCGCGAGCTCACACACATAGTGTCCACCTAACAACAGCACAGGAGGGGAAATAATGAAAAAGGTTCAGATGTGCCATTATTGTATAATTAAGAGGGAAAATACATGTCTGAGGATTTTAATAGATGTACTTAAAATGGCAAAGCATCTTCTGGCCAGCTTCACCATATAGATCCCACCACTGCTGTACCTTTTGCACTGCAAGTATCAAGAAGAGAACATACTAAGTGACTTAATGCTGTCATGATTTTTTGCATTAAACTAGCAACCACTAGAATACCTGCTACAGATGCATGTAGGACTTCTAGAGTTCTGTTCATGAAATCCTTGAAAGCGATTTCTGTTTATGCAGCACATATGCCAGATATCAGACATATCCCAGCTGCTTCAGATTTGCTAAGAATGTACAGATCAACTGTGCAGCCGTCGTGCAAGAGACTCACTCTGCTGCAGTCCAGGCAGGTGTTTGATCAGGTCCACTGGCCTCAGACACATTCCTGTTGCCTTGAATGTCAGGAATTTCCTGACATATCCAGTCAATCTTCTCATGCACCACCAGCCATCTGCCAGGGGATGCGCGATTTCTAGAAACTGCAGAAAAACAACCAGACTCTGTTTCTTCTTCTAGGACATAAACTCGAGGAAGGAAAAGAGGGTATGTCAATCAAAAAATGAATCTATAACCAAGAAAACAGGGAGCAGAAATAAAGCAACACCATAAATAAAGTGTAATTATCGCAGTCTGGGGGTGGCCACATATTAAGGCAAGTTGCCCTTATTCATAAACACATATTTGATCAAATTGTCATTTCAGTCTTCGGAGTTTTTGCTCTCTCTGCTTTGAATACTATTATTTTTTGAGTGGTCAAAAGTCAGTTCCTTCTATTTCCATTGTGAAGTTTCATCCTGGTTTCTAAGATGTACTCATGTCAAAGTTGGGTGCTTATGAAAACCTGAAAGTGATAGTGGCAGTGGTATATTCAAGGTGTCAAATTTACAATTACAAGTTACATAAAAATCTCAGACAGACTTTAATGAGGTTTAATATACTAACCCTCTTGGTACAACTCTTATGACTTCAGATGGATTATATGAATATAATAGGAATTTACTTCCTTAATATGTACAAAAAACCACGCTGAGCTATTGACCATTGGTCAATAGGAGTTAAGCGTGAGAGAGACATCTGTGCTTTCAAGGGACTGATCATTCACAGATAAAATATTCATAGCTCTCTTTTATCAGTGTTAGGGCCTAGGACAGATGCTTACAAGATGTGCTATCAGTTCCTTTGTGGGACTGCATCCTGGTCTAAGGCCTTGGAGAGTTAAAATTTTAATCTCACCTCTGACATTAAGTTCCTTTTTGATCAGAGGCAATGTGCTTAAGTTTACTTGACTCCATTCCTCTACATTTTTTAAAATGACATCTGCACAGCTAGAAACTTTGACTGATACTATTTTTTTAGAAATCCTAAACTTTATTTAAGTTAAGCTTACCCAAAGGTTTAGAAAAATCCATCTTTTAGAAGAAAAGTCGTATTTGGTTGGAATTAAGTTTGCCTGTTCTTACCAGGATTCTGTCAGGCTACATCATTTTCTTCTGAGAAGAATTCTTAATCCTCATGCAGATGGGAAGTAACAATAAACACCATCTGCTGCAAATTAGGTTACTCTCTTAGCAACGAGTGAGATCAGGCTTCGTCTCTGCCTCCTATTTTCTGTGCTGAAGTACACACTGACACTTCAGCCTGTAACAGAGCAAGTGATCAGAAACAAAGTGGAAATAAGAAATGAAAAAGCTTTCTTACTCCCATCCTGACAAGATCCTTCCTGTCCTTGCCAACCCTGCAGTTTTATTGCTGTATGCCAAAGAGGCCAAGATCTGATCCTAACCCCATCTTGCTCTGGCTCCTAGCTTCTCCCGTGGGAGTTGGAGCAGCATCATGAAATAGTGGCAATGTCTCATGAGTGCTAGGTGCTGGGAGCCAGCCCAAAAAGTAAATAGGATCAGCAGGGGAGGACTATGTATCAGCTGAGAGGGGATTTAAAGCTTTCTGCTGCTGGCAGAGCTCACAGGGAAGAGGGCCAGTGAGGCATTTCGTTGCTACCTGGCTTCCCCTGGCAGAACCCATCTCCTGACATGCTGCTGCCCCGTGGGTGCTGTTTGCCTCCCCAGCCAGCCATCAGTCTTACTCTCCCCAGCTCCACCCCAGGACTGCTCAATGATTACAGCATGTCAACATGTTTAGGACAGCAGGTGTCTGAGCAGATGCTTGTCATTAATGTGGCATGGCATCTCTCCACAGAAAGCTGTGCTGTACTGCAACAAGGTGATTTTGAAAGAAAATGGTCTGGGTTTATTCCATTGTTTTATAGAGTGCATGATCAACTTTCTCTGTTGGTAATGTCCATGATGTCTTGTCCAGGTTCAGACAGCTGTTAATTCAAGTGCTCTGCAGATTGCTTGTCCAGGTTCAGACAGCTGTTAATTCAAGTGCTCTGCAGATTGCAGATTCATGTGCACTCTCTGAAGATAGAAATTCATGGTCTTCAGAAGTCATTTAAAGCATCTTTCTGATGCAACTGTATAAGGAAATGTTATACTGCTCTCAAATCACCAAAAATACACCTGTAGGTAAAGGACTCGAATTTGACTCACTGCCAGGGGAAAATACTCTCTGCTCTTTATTCAAATATTTGTGAAAGAATCTTCACGTCTTTCTTTCTCAAGAAATCATAGAAATAATGTACGTGTCATTCCTTTTTCTTATTTGTCATGCTACAGTTTCCAGTTAATGCACAGGTAGGTGAGTGTTAGCATGATTAGTCAACAGGAACCAACCTTTTTAATCTGCTCAGAAAATTTTACTGGCTCTGTCTTGGATTTATAAAAATTAACACTTCTATTGTTTCATAAGTTGTAAGACTCAGCCAATTACTACAAAGCCATATAGAGCATTTGGTGCTTCTACCATGCATTGCACTCTCCTGAGTGTGCACATGTGTGCTTATCAGCTAGTGCTCCTGAGAAGGGTAGGAGATATGAGCATATGTGATAAACTATCCACATGTTCATGGGTTGGTCCTTCAAGCCAAACACTATAAATCTGATCTACTGATGCTCTAAGGAAATATCCCAGTGTTCCACATATACAATAGCTTTGTTGTAGCTAGTGAGAAATAATGCTAGCTGCCCAGAAATCACAGGCAAATGTGAGAGATCCTCTCATTCTGACCAAGCAAAATTTTTTGAGTGGAAATAGACTATGTCTGAGACATATGGTATCCTCAACTACACAGAAGGCTGTGAGTCACTCACATTGTCTAATGCTGTATACTTAGAGCTGGGGGGGAAAAAACCCCACAAGTCTATGATTTTCAATCCTCATTCTGTCCTTAGGCCAGCTTTGTCAGATTCTCACTTAGGCTACCAAGTAATTTACACATGGCAATAAATGGTCAGACAAGAGCTCATATTTTCTGTTGATTTCACCATTTTCTGCTTGTACTCTGCCATCTAAACTTAACAAATGGCTTTTGCCAGGACATTTGTGCAGCCAAATGCCTTTGTTAAAATAAGTTTCCTCGATTCTCATGTACGACAAGGAAAGATATTGTAATTGCAGATGAAATTTTCGATAAACTGGTTTATGGTGCTTTTAAGTTAGACAGTTTATATCATTCTGAAGGGACCACATATTCAAAAGCCATGCTTGAGACTTCTTACAAATCAAATCTCTGCAAGATGGATCATATTCAGCACCTGAAAAGCAAAAAGTAGGCAGAATCATGAGTTATTTGTTAAAGAAGTAGAATGTGTCTGTGTTTTACTAGTGGTGTAATTATATGCACTAGGTTAAGAAAGCTCTTTTTATTAAAAAGAATTTTTAGCATGCATCCTCCCAATATATAAGCAAAGAAATTAGCAATAAGATTTACCTGATTGGTCATTAAGTCTATCCCGTCATGGCAGGATAATTGCTGTGCAGTAAAGAACACAAATATCTCAAATAAACTTAACTTTGTCATGAAGAAGACTGAAAGCAAGACATTACTTCTTTATACAGATTGAAAGGACTTGCCTTGAAGAAGTGATCAGCATTTTTTATAAAAAAAGAATCATCATTCTGAGAAGGCAATGCCCAGCCTGAAGCAGTTCTTCAAAAGCAAAAACTGTGTTTTCATCTTTTCTGATACCTTTGAATATATGGTTCTTGTGAGATACAGAAAATATGTGCTATGGAGATTATTTAGAAACAGGACTGCTAAATATCTGTTTCTGTGAAGAACTCCTATCCCTCCCTTACTGTTCAGGGTTACTGGCCATTCTCTACTTAATGAGCAAATATGTGTGATTCTATTATGTAAATCTTACATGAGGAATGTTGGATATGTGAAGTTTTCTGCTGCGGTTCCCCAGACCCACGTTAAATGTAAAGATGGAGGGCAGGATTCCAGAGTGCACACAACATTACCTGTGGCTTTTCTCTAAACTGACACAGACAACTACCCCTGAGTCACCCCACTGTGGAGGAACTGCCAGTGTGAAGGAAATACTTATGTCAGCTGCTCTCAGTGCTCCCACAGATGCTGTTTGCTGGTAATTTTTATTGTAAGTCTCATGATACAGCACTTGTTTCCTTGAAGTTCCTACTCCTCTTCACCACAGCCAAATGGCAGAATGGACAACTCTTTTTCAGTAGTTGGATGAATCCTTGCGGACATGTACATGGGACCAGGCGTAGATAGTTGATTGACAATTAGAGAAATTAGAAGAACTTCTCAGGCTGAGATCAGAGTTTCACACCTCCTGGATATAGGGTGCACCCCAGAGATGGGCTGAGGTGTGCTTTTGAGTGCTTTTGAGGTGTTTCCTGGGTTGCTGTCTTTAAAAGGTTGTGGCATTGAGGAAGCCCCAGAGCAAACTGAGCACTACTTTGCATTTTAGCACATTTGCATCTCAGGTAAGGACAGCAAGAAAGCAAAAATAGAGGAAGAAAGATAATGAAGGATCCAGAATGGTCTAATCTTACTCAGTAAACCTATATACAGGTGCTGCTAAGATGCCCATGAGTGCTGTGTGCAGCATTTGAAGTAATGGAACCACAGGAAGTGAACCTGGAAGAGTTACAGGACATCTGGGAATGCCAAAGAAAGTGGATTGAACTCAAGGGAAGGGATAGTTCCTGTCTCAATTATGGGAGAGACTCATGAGGAAAACAATGAGGCTGTAATACTTTTAAGCTTTTCTGAAGCTCACCTCTAAATTGTTGCCTTTAATATTCTTGTCAGTGCTGAGTCATCTGGTGCTCTGCTATGACTACTTCCCTTGCTGTTCACAGCTTGATTCTGCTTGACCAGGTATCTCTAGATCTGTCTCCTTTACCTGATTGGTTTTGTACTCATCTGAAGTCTCCTAAGACGTATTTCATGTGGCTATAGTAAGTGATTTCCGACTTGGTATGTAGCCACCCAAAGCAACGACATTGTTTGATAAAAAAGGAAGAGCCTGTGAGAATTTTCAAGGTTGACGTACATTTTGAGTAGATATAAATAGACTAGAGTTACCATCATACCTGCCTCTCTTCTCTAACAGTCCCACAGATCACAGGCTCTAAGTGTCACACTCTGCAAGGACAGGGGAACAAAGAAAGTAGTACTGCTGGCACTATAAAAAATGCAAGGTTTAAATATATTTCTGACTCACAGGCCTTAAACCATGACTATTTTGTGCAAGTTGTGAGTTCAACCATGAAAGCACTGTGGGTCACCTTGCTACAAATAAAATTCACTGCTATTTTCTCTCATTGTCTCATAAAATATGGGAGGTGAAGTTTCAGTTCTGCTTTGCTGTTCCAGCTCTCTCCCATTCTGCAACTTCCCTGTCCTAAATTGTTTTCTCTAGTCCCCTCTGTAAATTAAAAATGTTGGTAATTGAGGTTTTAAGTTGCTACAGAAAGTCTGGTTGACAGCTCGCCTGGACCCACATTTTGTCTTTCATAGTGTCAAAAAAAAAAAAAAAAAAAGGATATTTATTAAATCCCTGGGAGATGCTCTACAGAAATCTCTCCCTAGATAATACTCAAAAGGACTCAGGTGCCTCAAGGCAAATTAACATTCTGAGGTGTCAGAAAAATCTCTTCTTATCCCAAACAGTGATTCCAATGTCCCCACTAGTGAAACAAAAGACCAAGACTTGGCTTACAGTTAGATTCAGCTCTAGACATAAAAAGCCCAATGATTGTCATAACCATATGCTCATAAGGACCTTGCCCAGTCCTGCATCCTATCAAGCCAGGCTTCTGCAACGACCACTTCTATGGAGGACAATTTAAGATAATTGAAGGTAATTTGAAGGAAAGACAGCTTGACAAGCACTGTAGAACAAGTTAGTAGTGATGCTTTAGCAACAGATGTGTTCTTGTGGGAAGTGGTGGGTTTGCAGCTCCCAGATCTCTTCTACAATGCCCCGTGCAAACACCAAGCCAGTGTTAGGATCAGCACTGCCCTGTAAAAGCCCTGGTGAAGCATGGTAGAGTGGGGAATGAGGCACTGGAGGTGAGTAAAGAGAACATGGGAGAGGTGGAAAGCATCAAAACAGCCATGGGATGGGCTCTCACCATGTTCAGGAAGGTAAACGTGCTTATTTTAGGACAACTTGGAGCCCTGAATCCAAGTTTGGCAGGTGGCCCAGTTTTATTTCAAGCCATTTTCTTAGCACACATTCACTCCTCACCAGAGAAGGAAAAGAATTTTCTTCACAACATCTGAGCTGACAGGGCCAGCTGGAAGCGGATAGAGTGGAAAAGAGTAAGCAGACTTAGAACTGGTCTTCAGCTGGTCTGGTTGAGGGCAATAATGTAATTTGTTCCTTCAACTCAGAAGCTTTGCAGAGAGCAGTGTCTCATCAGCATCCCAATTTGTCTTTGTGACACTAAGACAGAAATCTGTGCTTGTATTTTTTGCATTGACTTCTCAGATTTTTTTTTTTAATTTTATTTTTGTTTTGTTTTTAGAAGAGGACACAGAAAATTCCACGTGGTCTAACAACATTTGCTGTTTATTATCCTCCATCTCATTCAGATTATGGCTTGCAGCTTCTGCATACTGGGGAAGTTTGCATAATAGTTTCAGTTCATTTGTTAACAGTAATTATTTTTTCCAGTCTCTCCTTTGATGTAAGCTGAATAGCTTGGCCTCTAAGAGATGTAATTAGTGATTCCTGCAGTTTGCTATGGAATGAGGCAATTGCATCATTAAATTCAAGATAAGTCTTAACTTAGTGTTTTAGACACTCACATAATGTGTTACGCAACAAGGCAATAAAAGCTACACAGTCCTGCCCTTTAGAACTTCACCCCAGTTATTTCTGCCTCTGTACTACTTCAATGCAAAGAGAGGAAACACAAATTTACCATTGCAGATGAAAGGACATCAACTGCTCAGATAACCTCAGCTGGCATGTAGTTGGCTTGTGTGACACGGGGTGAGGCGGTGCAGCTCCCTCCACTCCTGTCACTTTTTTGGCCGTGCAAGTAGCAGAGTCTGGATATAATACATGCAGCAGCAAAAATGAGAAGTGATACTAAGTCAAGAAAAACCAAAATACTAGTCCCAACTTATTTGGAGGGAATTGTGATTCAAGAAGTCAGGTCGTTCATTCAAGAGGCTTGTCATTTACTGTTTTCTTTCAGCTTGTTCGTTGTCTTCTGTGACACTTGAAAATTTTTTAGCATTTACTCTCAGTAGATCTGAAAGTTCTTAATATTATTTAAGTCTTACCTCACTCCTGTAAAAAAAAATTATGATATTATTAATAGGAATATGTATTCCTTATCAGATAGGGAGTCCAAGACACAGAAACTATAATATCATCTGTGTATGGCTGTACATAAAATAAGTAATAGAATGAAGAACTGATCTCTAGTATCATGCAGCTTTACCAACTCCATACCTTCTCATTTTATTCCAGTAACAAAATAATTCAGTAAAAAATCCAATCACAAAGGAAAAATAGAATTTTATTTAGAATTTTTATTTAGAATTTACTGTTTAAAATACTATTTACTATTTTAATTTTATTCACACCCCTTCTTTGCAGATAACTAGGGTTAATTTTAAAGTAACCATTCCTGATGTTTACGTATACTCTCCTTAGAAATACCCTTGCTTTGGGACTGTCCTTATGACTGTCATATGGCAAACATGTGACATCACAGCATTGTACCTGTACACAGAAATCCCAACACTGCTGTGATGATGGATAGGACACTGTGACATAGGAGACAGGAGCACATTTTTAACAAATTGCAGTCCTGTCTAGGATCAGAACTGCATAATGCTCAAAAGGAGTGGCAACTATGACAAAACTCATCACTAATTTTCCTGTCTCCCCTGCCCTGAAAGCTAATACATAGTTGGATGGGTATCTCCAGTATTTCTTCTCAAACTATTAGTTGTTCAAACCATGCAAAGCCCATATAATCATTCTTTGACTATTCTCTGAAGTAGAGACAACTTCACATATACAATATACTTCCATTCTGGAGCTATAGGACAGTTTTAATAGGACCAATGCCTTGCCCCTCTGACATTATCAGAAATGATAATTAGAAAGAGAGATGAATAGAAATGTTCTCTTCTTTCATTTTGTAGCTTTGTAGCTTTTCACTTATTTTTGTGTAGTGCATCTCTTGCCTATGTACATATTCTGAGATGCATTGTCTCTTTTCACTCTTCTTAAGCAGTTTTTTCTCCCTCTTCTCTCCATGCTTCCATTCCAATTCCTCACTTTAAAATTCTTAGGAGAATATCCTAGATATTCCAAAGGATCCTGTAAATACTAGGCCAGAGTTAAAATCCATTTTAACCAAGGGAAATCTCTCCATTTCAGCCATAGACAAAAATAGCATATAAAGAACTGGAAGTTGCATATCTAGTGCCTTCTTCCACAGCACAGATCACACATTGGAATTAGGTGGCTCTGTCCCATATGCTGGTTTTTAACTTCATAGAGAAACACTCTGTTGGTAGGCCTTGTGCATGTTCCTTAATTTCTGAATTAGCCAGAGTTCTTTTCATTTTGACACCCAAACTGTCTCATAAACATGTCTTATTACAGCAGTATCAGTATTCCCTTGAAGAAAATATCCATTGCAATTTTTGCTTTCTTGGACAAGCTATTCTTGCCTAAAACATGTAATCAATTTTTGAAGATGTCCTTTTACACTCAACTGATCTTTTCAGTGTATCTAATGTATTGGGCATTTAGTTTCTTATTCTTGCTGTGGCCAACAGATAAGAGAAATCCCTCTAAAACTTGCTACCACAGGAATCAAGCCCAGTTTCTTAGGACGATTTATGAGATATGCATGATTGTATTCAAGCGATTGATCCTCTGTTTCTCTTCCCCACCACTGCCTGTCCCACTGATGGATGCACATTCTTGGGATCTGTGATGTGAGAAGGACTGTGTAGTATTTATCTTCCCAGCTTTGTTTTTGCCAAAAAACCACAACCCAACAGGTGAAAATCTCTGATTAAGCTGGGAGCAAAGAATGTCCTAGTGATATATATGAAGAGTTGCTTCCCTTGCAATCCCAGGAAGATCGGCTACCAATAAATGATAACTAGTTAATTAGTATCCCCATTAGTGTCTGACAGAATGTGATTAAGCTGCAAAGAGAACAATGTAGAAGCCAGTCAACAAGCTAGGAGGAACTCAAGTCACTCTGAAAAAGTCCGCCAACAACAGAGCATTGAGGTGTCAACTCTGAGGTGTCAACACAAGCCACAATGCCTTCTGTAGGCATGAAAGGGCAATGGAGCTCCCACATCTGAGGGAACACGAAAGGTTGTTTGGGTTGTTCTCTTCTTTCTCAATCTCTTCTTTCAACACATCCCTCAAAACCACAAACCTCTTACTGATTTCCAGCATGAGGCAGTTCCATGGAGAGCGCTGTTCACCTCTGGCCTTTCACTCTCTCCTTTCCTTAAATTAAGGCTTAATGATTTGCAACTCTGAGCAGAACAGCAAAGCACAAATGCAGATAGATGCTCAGCAAAGCTGACCCACAAGCTGGCCCAAAAAGAGTTCATAGACAACATAAATGTGACTGCCCTGTTGTTTTGGTGGGTTTTTTTGTCCTGTGGCTGTTGTAAGCTGTCATACTACCCTAGGATCAATACATCATCCAGAACAGGTTTCCGTGTTCTTAGAGGCTTCTGTAAAATAACTGGATAGGGGGTTTTTGAAAGCACAGCTGTGGGGATTATTTGTCTATTCATTGCTAGTACAGCACTTTGTTTCAGCTGTATCTTTTATTCTATTAACATAATTTGGTTACTGCAAGACATCACTACCTAGTACTATTTCTTCTGGGATTTGTTCTACTTTATGTGATGAACTGTGTTGCTGATGGAAAAACCATGTCTTTTTATCTATGATACAGATTCTGTGCATTAGCTATCAGTCCTTATAGGTGATACCTTTGACCACTAGATTAGAAAATAGTCTGAACTTCATTTCATAGAGAGGGAAAGGTGTATGATTGCTTTATAGTTTCTCTGTTTCCTTGGAACCACAAGGCTCCTCTCCTTGCACGGGAGGTGGGTAGGAGGATCACTTTTGCGTGTGCAGGTGTTTCTGCCTTGAACGGATGCTCCATACCCAAGACTTGGCAGTGAAGATGTGCCATGAGGGGAGACTTGAGATGCAGCCAATATGGTCGGTAGATCAAGCTTCCAACTTTATTGCGCACTTTTAATTCCTTAAATACACAAAATCTAATTATGCATACTAGGCAATAGCTAATTGGACACACATCAGAAGGCTACATTAGCATAACCAAACCTCTTTGTAGATTCTTGTTTACCCTTCTTTCTTAGTCTTTAACTACAACATCCCGGAATTGTTGTTTTGGCTCAGTCAAGGACAGTGTCCTTATCTTGCATTTTCTCAGCACTTTCCCAGCACGTAGTCTGTGGCTCCTCGCTGCATACGTGATGTGCTCGCTTGCTCATTATGGTGTCAGGCCTAGCATGGAGTTTGCATACAGAGCTTTGTCAAAGACCCGTGCCCCAAATCATCTAACCATTCTTCAACGAAGATGTGCAGAGGTTGCAGATGACACCAACAACTGGCTGGGCAGAGCCCGCTTGCACAGGCCCTTATAGCCTTGACATAAGCAGCCACACTCTGCTCTGTTTAGCTTATTAATCCATCACAAAACAACCAGGAAAAATAGTTTAAGAAATACCTGGTTGTTACCATTTCCTGCTCTTCCCAAGGGCAGAGGGCGTCACCTTCCAAGTCAATGCATACATAGCCCCAAATCCAAAGGGTGGCATGCCAAAAATCCAGAGCTGCAGCTCTTTGATGCCCCTTTAGTTCAATGCACCTGTCTAAAACACCTCCAGAATTGCTACAGATTGTTTTGTAGAAGCTATTTTATAGTCATCCAGGGAAATAAGCTTCCCCAATTCACTGACTGTTGCAATGACTTCATAGTTTATGAGAAGCCTAGGCTTTACTGATTTGAATGATCTGCTACAGTATCCTCACCTCTTTATTTTTAAGGAAGAGGCTAAGGAAAGTTCTAGTAGCTATTTTATACCCATTGTTTTCCCAGTGTGGCTTAGGCACTATTTTTCGTATAGTTTCCTCACTTCGATGAGAAGCCTAAGTTGTCAGTTGTATAGTACTCTACTGGGGATACAACCTTCAAAAATTTGAGAAAGAAGCCAATTACTGCAGAAATTATTTTGGATAGCCAAATAGAGCTGCCCATATATGCCAAGCTTAGCTGTCTTGACAAGTCATTAATATTATATTGGCAAAAGCCTTTTCTTTCCTTTTAATCTATATTTTTTAATTCAGAGGCTCCATTGATTTTGCAGAAGGCTAATATTGGACTAATACAACCCAGGTAAAATCAGGGCAAAAAGTTACACACAAGAAATAATAAAAAGGAGAAGACAAATGAAAGAGTATATTGTGTCAAGGACTGAGTTCCTATCACTGCCTGTAAGTAAGTCTGCCTGAGACTTTCCAGATAAGACTGTTTTCTGTTGACTGTAATTATATAACTCTTTAGCTGTTTAGGATGAAACATGCCTTGCTGGGTGACTGCCACAAATAGATTTTTTTTTTTTAAAGCCAGCCAAATACTCAATAACAGAAATGAAACCCCGGGAAAGCTTTCTCTGATGTTCACCATCTGGAACAGTAAATTCCAGAATGGCATCTTACAAACCAGGACTGTCCAGAAAAGCCTTTTTAATGGATTATGATATACGTTGCTCTTGACATAAGCAAATGAAAAAACCTGGCTGCTTCTTTAACCTAAGAAGCAATGTTCTGTCCTTGGAAACCAAGGTCTAATTCAGTGACCTATCCATTTTAAGAGACCACTGTTTATGTGATGGGATGTGATAACTTCTCAGTTTCTCAAGGCAGCACAGTACATCAGATCTATTTTTCTGAAACTGAGAAGAGCAAAGTTGAATAGCTTTGCCAGTAATGAAGAGACTAAAGCTCTATATGCATTTTGCTCCTTGCAAGAGGCATCTGGGAGCTGCAAATGCAATGGTATATCTTTGAGTGAGGAGGCAGCCAACCTTTGCATGCTAACTTCACAAGGTGGCTGTTACTTTGTGCTTTGAAAGCAGTGCTCCAAATGAGCTTTCTGACTTCACCTATCAATGGCTCAGATCCCATCTCCCCTGCGTAGAAGGATGAACTATGTGAAAACTGTCACTCCACCCTGAGCCTCTCCAGCCCTTTCCTCAGTCATCACCCCCATATACTTTTAAGTTCATTGAAGCTTATGCTCATTCTTCAGTTCAGTCATGTCCACTCAGTTTGTTGTGAAGGATGGATCGTTCTTGCTTCTGTAAATGCTGCCCACAGCCCTTAGCTTCGGCTCCCTCTGCAGAAAGCAAACAACAAAAATGTTTTCCCCAGGGATCTGTGATCAGTGACCTACTTTGGCTGGGTAAATTCAGCTCTGCAACGTATGACAGACTCAGACCTCATTTCCAGTGAACAGAGAGTGCCTGATGGACCAGTCTGAGGCACGCAACCCAGAGATAAACCACAATGGTTCTAGGGGCTGGTTCTCACTTCTCTGAAATGTTTATGGGTGTCATGGTTTAATCCCAGCCAGCCACCAAGCCCCACACTGCCACTCAGTCCCCCACCGGTGGGATCAGGGAGAGAAATGAGAGGGTAAAGGCTAGAAAACTCCTGGGTTGAGATAAAGACAATTTGATAGGGAAAGCCAACGCTGTACATGCAAGCAAAGCAACACAATGGGTTACATAAGTGTATAAAGGACACATTGCCTTTGCAAGAGGTGCTCAAATCTCAATTTCGTTAAAAATGGAGGAAATCAGTCATGACACAAACTGTCTAAAGTCATACTTTTTCTAAGCGTGACTTCTGAAGCTGAAGAGGTGCTGAGCTTTTCTCTCTTTCTGCTTGCATTCTCAAGGAATTCTCCAACAATTTGAAGTCAAAAACCATCAGGTTTGTCTTTGTATGATGCAGAAAATATTTTCTTTTTGAGTTCCAATATCCTGGTCAAAGTCACATTTTTAATATGTCTAACAGCGGTGAAACATTGATCATATGCATACCATTGCCAGTTCTACCAAATCATCTAAAAAAAGATGAAAAATCAGTCAATTGTAACTGGGTCCAGAATGCTGGTCTATAAATGCATTCTGAGCTGAAATTTCTGTTAGTGATAGGAGTGGTAAGAGCCATCAAATTATGAATAATTTCTGTAAGTCTTGCCTTCAAATCCTGATTTGATATTGAACTTTGGGAAATGAAATATTTTAAAGAGATAGCTTAAAACCATTAATCTGTTACTTTAATTGTCTGAATCTTCATATCACCTACTTTTTTTTTCCTGTTGGGCACTTAGAAACAGCACCAATTTCCAAGCTTCTGATAGCACTGTTCCAGAAAAAGTTGCAGCTTTTGTAACACTTTGGGTGAATGGAATTGAATTGAACGTTGTTTTCATAAGAGGGTAGTTGGTAAAATTTACAGACTGCAGAACTTCAGAAAGATTGCTCATTGTGATTCAGTAGCAAAGGCGAAGATTAACATTTCCATCTGACACAACATGCCCCACCATTCAAAGTCACATTTCATGAAATTTCACTCCACCTTTTCAAAACACACTGTACCAGACAGTTTTGGAAAGTAAAGCCTATGCCTTCACACAGACAGTTCCTCTCATTGGATTAAAGGCATGCATGCCTAATGCTGTGATTAACACTTCCCACCTTATGTCCTGAAATGCAGCATCCTGTTTGGATATCTTTTGCTTCCTTTTTCTTTTCCATTTGTTTATGTAAACAGCTTTTGGCCTGTCTCTTGTGGCAGTTTTGGCTTGTTGCATTCAGAGCATGCCTGTGGCAACAACTATATGTAGCTCAGATTTCCTTCTATTGCCATCTGCTCTCCACACCTGATACAGCCTGGCTTTTTAGCAACATCATCATTGTGTGTGCTCTACTTTTCCTTCACAGTAGGTTGTTATTGTTCCTCAGAATTGCTAATCTCAGCCACATCCATCAAAGAGTTGGGGGTGCTGGTGGATGAAAGGCTGGGCATGCCCTGGTAATGTGTGCTTGTACTCCACAAAGCGAATCGTATCCTGGGCTTCATCAAAAGGAGTGTGGCCAGCAGGTTGAGGGAGGTGATTCTGCCCCCCTGCTCCATTCTCATGAGGCCCCACCTAGAGTACTGCATCCAGGTCTGGGATCCTCAGCACAAGGACATGGACGTGTTGGAGCACAAAAACAATCAGAGGATGGAACATCTCTGCTACAGAGAAGGACTGAGAGAGTTGTGGTTGTTCAGCCTGGAAAAGAGAAGGCTCTGGGGATACCTTATAGCAACATTCCAGTACCTAAAGGTGGCCTACAAGAAAGTGTGGGGGGACTTTTCAGCAGAGTTTGTTGTGAATAGGACTAGGGGTAATGGTTTTAAATTAAAAGAGGGTCAATTTATATTAGATATAAGGAAGATTTTTTACAGTGAAGGTGGTGAAACACTGGAACAGGTTGTCCAGAGAGCTGGTACGTGCTCCATCCCTGGAAAAATTCAAGGTCAGATTGTAAGTGGCTCTGAGCAACCTGATCTAGTTGAAGATGCCCCTGCTCATTGCAGGAGGGTTGGACTAGATGACCTTTAAAGTTCCCTTCCAACCCAAACTATTCTATGATTCTACGTGACTTGCTTATTTAATGTCTTTCAGTCTATTTATAGCTCATTTGAAATCATCAGCAGCTCCTCCCTCATGCAGCAGAGTATTTGACCATGGAAGCTGGTTCACAAAATTGCCCTGAGCAGGATGGCTCACATAAATGCTTGTATTAACCCTGCATTCAAATGACCGGGCAACACAAGATCTGAAAAAGACTCTTCCTTTCCTAGATTTTTTCCTTGGAAATGCACTTTCTGAACTTGAAAATATCATTGCTATCTCTGTAATCACTTTGGAGGCTGTTTTAATTGCATATTGGAAGTACCTGGGCTGGAGGTTGTATTTACTTTTCTCCATGCTCAGCATAAAGGTGCTTTGGTCCACAGTTCCTGTATAGCCTTTTCTCCTTAGTTACAAGAGGATGTCTGTACTGAGTCAGGACAAAGACAACTTCACTTTGGCATTGTGTCTCTGATACTGGCCAATACCAGCTGCTTAGAAGAAGAAAGTAAGAAAAAGGGCAAATGTAAAACAATCTTCTATTTCCAATCTTTCTTCTATTGCTTGATGCCTCGGGAACAAGAGCTGGAGGTTTTTGGACCAGGAGATTTTCTTCACCTCAAAGATTTAACTGGAGCTTATGTTAAATAACCCTTGGTCAACTTCTACATTAATGAATATGTCTAGCAGGGTTTTTTTAACCCATTGCTGCTTTTGTCTCCTCAACACCCATGACAAAGAATTACATGGTTTAACTGCCTGCTGTGCAAAAAAAGCACTTCTTTTTGTTTTATATATATTTGCTACTGGCTATTTTGTTTTGGTGCACTTTAATTCTTTCATTATGAGAAGCAGTGATAATCTTTTGTCCTTTTCTAAACCAATATCGTTTCATAAACCTTGATCATATTTTCCCTCAGTCATATATTTTCCCTCAGTCATATATTTTCCAAGTTAAAAGGCTCCAAGCTATTTCTACAGCTTTGAACAGACTTTCCTTTGTCCACATGGTTCTGAAAAAAAACCCCAAACTTCTTTTCTCTGAAAAAAGTGTGAGCACATAGTGTATTTCTCAAATTAATGATAGTTTCTGTTTGTGATTCTCATTCTTTTTTTCTCCATGTCAATAGCTAAATTAGAGCCCATTCACTTTTAAGTATACTTAAAAGTGTTTTTCGTGTATGTGATACAGCGGTCTTAACCTTATGTTTCACCTGCCTTTTTATCTTGCAGCTATTCAACATTGTGAGATCCCTCAGACACTTTTTGCAGTCAGCTTTAGAACTGATTTTACTAAATCATTTTTGATCCACACAAAAATTTTGTCACCTACGTGTGCACCTCCTTTGCCCTACATCTGTAGCTGTTTCACAAGTCAGAGCACACAACCTTTGCAATTCTTAGTGGTAATTTCCCTTCTTTATGAAAAGAGACCATTTGTCATCAGCAGATTTTAATTGCAAGAGTGACTTCTTTTCCATGCCATTATGGATATATTCCTTTAAGAGCTTTCTGTGAGAGCTTATTGCAAGCTTAGAAAATTGCAGTGGAGCAGAGGCAGTGTCTGAGAACTGGGGATTCAGATTACGGAAGCAAAGCATCTGGGTCAGCTGGAGGGAGCTAGAGCTGCTGAAGGTCATGACAAAACAGCTGGAGAAATATTAAGGTGACCTAAAATTAGGTCTGTCTGAGAGAAAACTGATTGGAGAGGCTAAATGATCAGCCCATATCAAGTCTTGCTCAGAAAGCTAATTCAGATTAAGTTGTGCTGTGTGAAAGCAAAGAATCATATTAAAAACATGTCACAGAAACAGGATTAGATGACTTGAAGGAGATGCTGTATGTCTCATTTCTATTTGACTGTCAGTTTAAATCCAGATCAGGGCTATGTTGCTTAAGACTTATTAGCATCTTGTGACCCATCTGAGTACATTATGAATCTCTATTTATAAGTATTCAGATGGCAGAACACAGAATTTCCTCTGGCTGGCTGTTCTGTGCCTGGGCCACTTCTTGTGACCAAGTCTGTTAGTGTATACAGATGGCATTTTGTCCAAAAATGTCATATTAGAAACTGTTCCTCCTTGGGTGCTAATTAATTTGGAGGGGGAATAGCTCTTCAGAGAGAGGTGGTGGAGGTGGGTATCTTAGTTTGTCTCACAATAAAGTTTGAGGAGACAGAGCTGGTTTTGTTTCAGTCTGTTAGTGATGAAAGGTGCCAGCAGAGAAGCCAAAGACTTACTGGGTAGGAGGAAAAACCTCATTCAGACCCCACCAGCAAATTCACTTCCAGTGGGCTTTCACTGGTGGCTGAAGACACATAGTTTTGGTTGTTGAGAACTTTCACTCAGCCTAGTCTCTTTTCTCTTTATGCCACTGCTTACCTATGATCCAGCAGATTTATATATTGTACTTCATTTTACTTGGCTTTTTGTATGTGCTGCATGACCAATCTATTTTTGTAAGGGTACATGGAGACTGCTGCCACCAAATTGTCCTTCTCAGTATTAAAACTGTGGTATTTAATCAAATGTATTTTTATTGCCCAGTCTTCCCTTTCAAACCACTCCTTCTGCAGTATTAATATATATTTTAAAATAAGCAAGGAAACAAAAATACCACATGACCTATTTGAAGCAAACTAATGGCTGACTCTGAACCTGAGTTTATTAAAAAAAATATAGTATAGTTGACTGAGGCAGGGTTTAATCACATATCAGAAAATTCCTTCTGTATGTGTAGTTATGTGACCAACAGAATTACAGGGAAAAAAGATAGCATTTCTTTGCAGAGTCTTCTCATGTTTCATCATGGAAATGTACCTGGTTTACCACTGAAGGAATGTTTTTGCTGCAGGAATAGACAATTCATTATGATGTGTTGTGGTTCTGTGCTAGTGGTGACTTTTGTTATGCCATGCACAGAGGCAAAAACTCTTTCAATTTGGATGACTTTAATTAAAATTTCAGATAACAAAGTAAAAAAGAAAAAAGAAAATTTCCATGTCAGAGAGAGTGCAGTGTATGTATGTATGTGTGTGTGTCTTAGACTACTGTAAACTCCCAGAGGGTTATTAGCTTGAAAAGTTAGACACTTGAAAAATTAGTTCTATTTTCTCAGGCATCTTTGTCCCCAGCTTTCCAGATTAGTAAAAAGACCATCACAAACTTCCCTGCCATCTTCTCTGCCTTTATCATAACACATTTACTGATCACTTTTCATTGGGAATTTGATGGTTGACACCCATTCTGGGAATACCCTTTCACTCCCACCCATTGCCCATGTGTTCACATTTTCCAGGCAAAAAAAGAAAAAAAAATAACTTTGTGTTTGCTTGGCTCTGAGTTAGTGGATAAGGCAGAAGGTGAGAGAGCCAAATTAGCTTAGGGAAAAAGGACATTTGAAACAGTGGATAACTGATGCACTATTTAAAGGGGTAAGGGGGGGAATAAATTTTTAGTTTAAGTGTTTGCTTGAGGGACAGAGAAAAAAAAAATACTAGACCTAAGAGAGAAAAGGGAGAACAGAAGGTCAATGATCAGACAGAAGGAAAGAATAAAATCGAAGGGGAAAAATAATAAAAGAGATGAAAGCCTAGAAGATCAGTATTAAAAAAAACTGTATTTTGTAAAAAAATCTGTATTTTCATGATGAGAAAGCAATTTGGTTTTATGCCCATGCCTTAGTGAATGAAGTTGGCTGTGGTGCCAATTAGTTTCTGAGGACTTACAACTTGTCCTCATTCTTCACTGCATATTTCCTTTTGTCTCAACTGCAGTTTCATTTCATAAGCACAACTGTAAATCTCTTTTCTCTTCCTGGAGTGCTGGAAACCACGGCCTGCTGTGCCAGCAGTGTCTCACTGGACATGCATGAAGAGCCACAGGGGCTGTTGAAGGCAGGACAGACGGCAGCTATCTTTAGACAGAGCTTCTTCAGCACCCACACATTCCTCAGCAGAGAAACCAAAATGGTCAGGTTCCAGTTTCACCTTTGCAACTGCTGACAAGTTCTCAAAATGACACTGTCACAATCTGGGGGCTTCAGAAATCATTAATTTAAGGGATTGTTTGTTGTTGCTCTCTAGACCATTAAAAGGTGGAAATGTACAATTTTTCAGATGAGTTGTTCTGCTTTCTGTAGTATTTTAAAGTTCTGAGAAAAGCATAATTTTTCACTGAAAGTTATGGGCATTTTAAGATGAATTTCAGTTGAACTCCACTGATTCACTTGAGTGTTGTTCCCAGAGAACAGTCAGAGGAGAGGTCTTCCACAGGCCATAGGATGCTGTGCAGAAGGACAACAGGAGTTTTGGCATAAGGAATAAAATAAAGTTTTAACCAAAGAAAAGAGAAACCCATCACATTTCCTGCTACAGAGCCCATTTCCAGAGCTCCCTGAAAGTGAGCTTTAGTGGTGAGCTTTACTTCTGCTCTGCAGGTGCCACAGTGCTGTCTCATCATTCCCTTTAATATGAAAGCAAGGTACCATATACGAATTTGTTTAGCATCAAAAAATCCTTCAGTCCTCATACACTGTAAAAGATAAAAAATTACAGTGAGATAAGAGTACAAAAAGTATAATTTAAAAAAATTGGATAAAAGTGCAATGGTTTCCTTGTGCACAAATACTTCAGTAAGAAACTCTCTAGAGGGCATTTTCATTAACAACAAGAATAAAAGTAACAATAGTAATGATGGCAAAAATTAAGAAATCCTTTTTGCATCTATACAAAGGAATAGATTCTCTAGATATTTGCTTCCAAAAGTGATATTCTTCTAGTTCAGGGACATGAATTTGTCATGTTACATATATATCTAATGAAATCTAGGCAACTATGCTCCAGTTTCAGGTATCTGATATTTTAATAAACTGTAGAAGAATAAAATCCATCTCTCAATATCATGAAGATCTTTTCAGGGACAGACTTTATTAATTTTTATTCCTGCCAATGAGACCTTAGTCACATGAGGAATCCTACTTAAATGAATGAAAGAATAGTGTGAAACTTCTGCACCTCTATAGATAATTATGCATAACTTTGGGAAGAAATCTTAGCAATGCTGTCTTTGTTTCTTCTCTAACTGAAGAAGGTGGTTGACCAAAACATTTATAAGTCACATATACAAATTTGTAAACAGTGTCTGAAATTAAGATTTTAAAGTCCCATTGTTTTTGTTTTGATCCAGTTTTGGGATGTGCATGGTAAACATTCATGTTAATTCAGTACTTGTGTTGACTCCAGCTACTAACAACTTACCAATAATGAAATGCTTTCCCTTGCATTAGTGGGAAACTACTATGTAGTATCAGATTTGCATGGTATAATCCTGAGTCTACATTTTTCCTCTGGCTTTGAGTCCCTCAGAGTTCCCTTTAAGATTCAAATAGTCAATATATGTTATAGATTCTGTGTTCCTTAATTTAATTTTTTTATATTATTGTTGTTATTATTATTACCAGATATGCTTCTTTCTTCGGTGTGTTCCCCAATGATGAAAAGAATGAATGTGACAGGTTTAAGAGAAAATTTCCAAAGCCCATGCTTATAGAATTGTTTACTCTACACTCCCTATCACCCTTGGGTTTTTTCATATTCAGGGAAGATAAATCATTAATCATAAAGTTGATTACTAAAAACAATAACATCAAAGCCCTTTGATTTTATCATGCAGTAAATTCTTACATTACAAAATTTTTATGATTTTTCAGTGTAAGTCTAATTCTGTTCAAAACTAACCAATAATTTCTTTTTAGATTGTAATTGTGCAGGTATTACACGGGGGATTTATTTTGATTCTGGAGAACTTTAGATACCTGCATTTTCCTTCATTGATTTGCCTCTGGCATTTCAGGTACTTATCTCAGCAGAATTATTGACTTAAGCTAAGTCAACCACAACAAACATATGCAAAGCTAGACACCCACATAGCAATTTCTGCCTGGCATCATACACGAATGACAAATGCTCTTTTTGCCTGTTTATGCCAATCACCTACATTCTTCTCACCAATTTGAAGGCTATCATAATTTTTCCTTTTATCAGTTAACTTTAACAACCTCTCCATTGCTGCAACAACCATTTAAACAAGAAAGCTTACTCATTAGTGCTCAGACTCACTTTGAGTGGGTGCTAGTGCTCAGGTGGAGATATGAGTGGGTATAAGGCTCAAAGACGATCTTTCTGGTAGCAGTTCTCCTACATGAGTCAGATTCTACATGGACCTTGACAACACAGATTGAAAGCCCCTCCTCTAACACGATTCTGTGTATTTTCTCTACTTTTCCAGCGTATGGTTGCAGGCCGGCATCATTAACTTCTACAGAGGATGACATGGCTCCAAGTGATGCAAAATAAAGAAGTTAAGAAAAGCATTTGAAAACTAGTTTACTGTCTCTAAAGAGAGGATTCAAACTTTGTGACATCCACTCGTCAGCACCTACAAAGGACCTGAAAATGAATATTAGATATTTATTTTAGAAATTAGGTCAAAATTTGCCCAAGATACCAGTTCCTTAACCATGCTTGCTTGCTTTTTTTTGGAACATCCCTGGTGAGCAAAAGGAAATCAGATGAAAACAATGATTTTGCCTTCTTGTTTGAGTAGCCCATTACCTGTGTTCAAGCCTGGGGCCTGTTTGCCACCTGACTTTCGTTGCTCAAAGCTATCTTGATTTTGAATTCGAAAAACATTCACAGATGGAGCAAAGAAGCACATTTCCTGCAGCAAACGCTCTCCTCTCTCTGCTACTTCCTTGTTTTCTTCATAGTGATTTTTTCCTTTTTTAGGGGACAGACAGCATTTAGTGCTGAACATTACCATAATGTTTTCCAAAAGCACTTTCTGTGATTGAAGAGACCACTGCTGGATTCCTCACAGGCCCACTTGGTAGCCTTGCAACAGGCTAAAAAAAATAAAAATGAGAGAAATCTGCAAACTGACATAATTCCCCACGTTAATAAATATTTCAAATCATCCCACTAATGCTGCGATTTTCTAAGAATACCCAGAACCTTTCATTAATGACCTCTGCTAATGCCTTTTACTGGCTGGAGTCATTCCTCTCAGTCACACTAATAGCAACGTGACAGACAGGCCAGTAATGGCATCCTGGAGAAAAGCAGGATGGAGGAAGCTGTGCCATTCCCCTGTGATGGCCAGGGAGTTGCTCTCAATGAAGGATGCCTCTGCCAGGGTCTGTTGGTGAGGTAGTGGTGTCCACAGAAGAAGAGGGATGATCCAAAGAAGGGGAAAGGTAGGGCAGCCCGCAAGCTGCTCTGAGGTATATGGGGAATTAGGTAACCTATGGCCACTTCATCAGCAGGGAAACAGTGAGATGTAAAAGCCCCTTTCTCTCCAACTTAGTTGCTGCACTCAGGAATATTGCCCAACATTTTTAGCTAGTATTTACCTTTGATATTAGTGTTTCTACAGCAACATCTCCTAGGACTAGGAGCTAATGTTATCTATGTAAGAAAGGTGAAAAACAATCCAGATTTTGCTAATTATGACTCATTCATCATTTCAGTATATACAGACAAGTATTGCAAACTCTTTTCGTGGAATATTTCTCTTGCATTTTTCTTATATATGTTGAAAATGTAGGCATGTTCCTGCTCCCATGGAGGCCACTGAGGGGTGGAAACTGCCAACGTCTGACTCTGGGAAGGAAAACACTCTTGTTTGGTTTGATGCTCTGGGACGCATTTATGTGGAAAATATGGGGAGGAAAAGGCTGAGAGCTACAACAGCACCCAGAATAGGTCCATGCCTGTCCCTAAGGCTGACCAAGAGCCCATTGCCAGGGCCTTTTACTTTAGGAGTTCATGCTTTCACTGGCACAGAACTCGCTGCAGGACCCAGCCTTCTCTGAGCACCTGGGAACACAACTCACCAGTGCTACTTTTGAAACTGCCTTGCCCAATTTTCAATAGCAAACTTGCCAAGGGAGATGTTGGGACCACCACTGACATTGGGACAAATAGCTCCACCAAAAAACATGAGTATTGTCAGCCATTCCCCAAGGTGCTGCTTCCCCAAGAGGGGCTCTTGGTTATTTGCTGTACTGCCCAGGCATAGCCATTACAGGAGGGTGCTGGATCTCGGGATCAGTGCTTCAGCTGAACCCAAGCATAAATCATATTAAGTTGGCAGACCAATGGGGAACAACAGCAATCTCTAAACCCTTGCTTGAAGCAGAAATGTCTAAGCTGCCTGTATGTGCAGAAGACAAACATGACACTGCTCCTAATATTTCCTAGCGCTATCTCTGTCATGCAGGAAATTATTGATAAACAGCTCCAAGTTATGCAATACAAATCCACCTGGTGTGCACTTCATGCTGCAATACCTTTCCATTCACCATATTGTTGTCTTTTCAGACAGATACCAAACAGTTGTTGTAGGGGTATGTTTTTCAGAGGCTTCTGGTGTGAACATCTTTTCTTGGTTCTCCAAAAGAAAAAACATTTTTCTATAGGTCAGCATGGTTGATTTTCTTCACTAACCTACAGTCCTCAAAATAGCTTAGAAGCCAAGAATTTAAAAGACCTAGTGAACTGAGTTTTTCCTCCGTGTTCTCCTTAAACACACAGAGTTAAGGGTGAAGTTGAAGAAGCAAAATAATGCAACAGAACAGGTACTTTTGATAGAGACATCAAATATGCCTAACATCAAACTGAGGTGAAATCAGCTTTGCCTCTGTATGTATCTTGAAGGGAGGAAGATATTTCTAATCCTAAAAATGACTGAAGGACATCCTTTTTTGCTTACTCTACACTGAATGACTTTGGCACTTTAACATGCATTTTGTGTAGACAGGGAGGTGGCCAACTAAGTGATTGGTAAGGAACATTAAGGGTGTGCAATCAGAGATGCAGAGCTCACACTCTTTACTAGCATGTAATTAAAAACAGTGGGCCACATCTGCGGCCAAAAAACTAATTTCATTGTAACCCAGGGACAACACTGGTCTGTTTGCTTACAGGATACAGAAAGCACTCTTTCCCACATGCTCCTGAGTAAAGTACTATAGAGTGTCACAAACTACAACTTCCACTGTGGCTTTGACTTAATGCTTTATAGTATGTCACATGTGTACCTTTCAAAGAGATGAACAAAAAAGTCAATACAGGAAAAATTCTGGTTAGTGAGTTTCAAAATTTCCACTTTCAGATATATTATCTAGGAAAATAGTACCTGTGAAGCCCACTGAAATGTTAAATTAAAGTAATTTTCTTCTTGAGTTTGAGATCAAAGACATTAATGAACTGTTTTCCTTAAAAAACTTCACTTATTGAAGATTATGTTGCCTTACAGCAACCCTTATCTGTAGTTTTTATAAAACATAGCAGTCCCTCCACTGAGGAACTCTAAATGTTTAGTAAATGTAAGTAAACTAACCTCAGCAGTTACCTGAAAAACAGAAAGTCATGCTGCATTTCTGGTTTTACAAACAAGGATGGGATCCTGAACATGTCAGAGCCCATGGAAGGTGCAGCTCTGATTGTGATTCCTGACTGCCTTCCTTCCCTCCAGAGGCCGGATTCCTTACTATTTGTCTTCCTGCATGCTGCTGTGATCCCAGGGACATTTGGCATCAAAAGAGGGATCACCTTCATGTCCAGCATTTCACAGAGCAGAGTGTCTGATCAGTCCAAACTTGGATCAGCCTAAAACCATTAAAACCCCAGATTTTTTGAAATGGAAAGTTTCCACTTAAAACTACTGGTATTTTCTAAAAACTGATCTAATTCACCTCCAAGTTGAATTAATACTTTAGCACTTAGGAGAGAAATTTGGACTCAACCAAGTACAAAAAGGCAAGTTCTTTTCTGGCCACTGCTGAGTAATTCGTGCATCTAATTTCTAAATTGATTTATCTTAAATTACATACAGCTGAAGGAGTCAGAGAGCCAAAGAAATTCTGTTTAAGCTTAAAATCAAAAAGCCAAATTAGGATGAGACTGAGAAATCAGATTTCAACACCCCTCCACACCCAAGTTAGTTAATCCAAATTGTGCTTGCTTGGACTAATGAAGAAAAATGTATTTCTAATATATAATGGAGTTCCTTAGAGAGTTTTTCATCAGTGAATATGTATGGATTTAGGTAAGAGACTACATGAAAGTAAATTCTCCTGAAGAGTTCTCAGGCCAAATTTACTGTTGGTTGAAGATGATAACTCTTTTGCATCAAAGAGTTACAGCGAATGACACCGTGATGCATAATCATCAGCCTTGAGTGAAGCTTTGGACCATTAAGGTAATTTTCAGCAAGCTGGTTTCCTATGAAATAAGGCTGATTCATTCAAGATAAAACCTTTTGCAGGAAAATACCAGTTCTGACATTTCTTTTTACCATCAAAAAATTTCAGAAGTGATTAAAAAAGCTTCAACAAACCTGTTTTTCTAATTAAAGCATATTTCGCTTCTGTTTAGAGAATTTCCCTGTGTTGAAACATTATCCATGGTTTGAGTAAGATAATTGTGAAAATTGAGTGGAAATATTTCAAAGATTTTGAAACAAAAAATTGACGCAAATTACATTTCCTTCTTAAATTTCTTAAAACACCAAAGAAACAAACCAACCACGCCCCAAACCCAACAAATCACAGGATTTCACCTCTTGGTCTATAGAAAAATGAGATTCTTCCATTTGCTTGGGTTTTCCTACCAAAGTCTAGAATGTGTCTACCTTTAGCTCATAAGTTAATTTTAAAACACTGACTAATATTTGTACTCTCTTTTTCCCCAATAGACCCTGATTAAGTTGTGAAAGAAACCAATGTCTTAAAGTTCAGCACAGATGGTGAATCAAGCCCATGAGAGATTCACTAACAGAAGAGAATGGGCCTGTAGCTTATGAAAACACAATAAAGGTCTAAAAATTCCAGTGTGAATTCTACAGGCTGTTCTCAACACTTCAGCAAAAATTAGCATCGGGGAAATTTCTGCAGCTAAAAGCTTCAAAACCAGTCTCAAGTTCTACCACTAAATATTAACGTCTGTGGTTATAATGTATAGTACCTCCAAAGAGCTCTCACAAAATAAATATGATCCATTAACGACACTTTTTTTTGTTTTATGTTGATGCACAGCCTCATCTGGGCAATTAGAAGATCAGTTTGTGTCATTCAACCATCTTATGCTCCCAGGTAGCAACAGGTCACTTTCACCCCCTCATGCATATTGGCACATTAAATCCCCCATGATTTAATAAATAAATCCCCTCATAATTTGCATTGTCTTCTAGAAGCAAACTGTGGCCTGGAATATGTTCTTCTATCATTGCTTATTGGTTTAGCATCTCTTGGTCCTTAGTATTTTAAAATACAGATGCACCTATGACAAGCATAGATGACAGTGGCGTATATGTTCCTGCTATGGTCTGCAAGGGAGTATTCATTTCTATTGGCTTAAAAACCAATTTTAGTCACAACTGAGCAGCTCCAGCAGCATTGCAGAGGAAGAAAGGCATAACCAAGACTGAATTAATCTTAATTTGTAATTGTCCTGGCACTTTTGGAACTACGTTTTGTTTTATGAGTATATTTGTGTATTTGTATTCTCAGCATCTTTAACAAAAAATGCCTGCATTCAACTGTTTGCCTTGTCAGAAACAGCAAGATGGCAAACAGGCACAACACAAGACCATCCCTGAATAGGACTTGCCTATTCCCGAAGGACCTTGATCCAGCCACAGTATCCTGTTAAATGTATTTATTGACAGGCTGCCACCTGGGTTTCAGTATGATCAGATACAATCCTTCCATGCTGTTCTTGTGCCAGGGCTTGATTTGGTTTCCTGAGACTATAGGTATTTCCCCACCTTCCTGGTCTGCCCTCAGCAAGACAGATGATCAGCGCTTGCACACTGACAGTGCAGTGACAAAATGGCTTCTCAACTCCTTCACATTCCTTTGAATAATTTGTTACTGTCCTTGTCTGTTTACTGATGCATTTTATAGTGGCAGCTGATTCATTCAAGCTTAATAACGCAGCCAAGCTGCTTTCTGACATTATCCCAGCGTAATCACTGTAATTTCTTCTGTTTCCAATATAGGTCAAGCTCTGTCTGATTCAATAAAGCATTATTTTTAAGTAAGCATCATTCATCTTAGGGTGCATTAGTCTGTTTCATTTTTGTAATTAGTCTTTATCACTTTTTGTTTGCTTTTTCAGATTTTACTTGCTCTTTAATTCTGTAATCACACTATGTACTATTAAAAAGCTGAATCCTTATTAAAGAAGGTGATCATGTACAGAAATTTCTCATAGTTTAATTTCCATTCTTCCAGATTGCAGAATTCTTGGAGTTGAGCAAATAAATGAGTACCGATTTTCAATTATAGGCAGAGAAAAGAATAGGAAGGAAAGGGTCTAGTTGCAGTCAAATCTGAAATTGAATAGAAGTGGAAGTCATTTTAAAAATAACTGGACTAACAGAGATGGTGTAAGGGGTGCAGGGACTGGAAATCTGACACTTTATTCTGTGGCATAACTGTTGTAATGTGGAAAACATCACTAATTTTGGAGAGGGAAACAGACAGCTGTAGGTGTATGGGATTGCACTTCTCTTTATTATTAGAAGTACCTGAGCACAGTTTCAAAAATGGCAGAAATTCAAGTCAAAGAGATTTCTAATAAGCAAATTATAAAAAGATGCTAACAGCTTTTGTAACTATAAGTGGCTTCAGCTTAAAAGAGGCCTCTATGCCACAGGCAGAGACTCCTCAGCAGATCAGGGTCCTAAACATAAAGACTTAGTTCAGAAGAAGCAGTTTTTCAGCAAGTTTCCAATATGTGTGGAAAGGATGAATGATAAAAATTGGCCAGATCTTCAATAATTTTTGATGGGTGACAAAAAGTTGCAGAAAGAGGTTTTATTTTGTACCATAAAGTGAAATAAAAAATTAAATTCTGAATTTAAATTAATTTAAATGTTAAATACTTTATTCTGATTCTACTGAAGCCTTTAATAAATTCCAAACATAAAATATAAATATATTTAGTACATGGACTGATAAATATAACATGTAGCGTAGTATAAATATTTTAATGAGTCAAAATTATGTGAATGAAAACAATGCAATCTAAATTAAATTATCAAAACAAGACAAAACCAAGCTATTTATGACTGTTCCCTATTAAACACGTGAAAAAAATTGGCATAATTCAGTGAAAATGGGAGGTGGAAATCACATTTTTATGGGAAATGGGTATAGAGATAATTTGACAGCTGTATTTCCAGCAGGCATTTTTAAACACCACTCTACTTACTGATGACAGTTGAAAGTTTAGCTTATACCATGCAAACAGATGAATACTGAAAGTAATCACAAATAATTATTATTTATTATTTATTCTTAATTATATGCACAGTGCTCCATAGAATCAGCAGGAGTGGTGCCTTCCCAAAAGAGCAGCTGGAAGACTTTGATCTATGACAAGCTTCCTACTCCTTCTAATAAAACAAATGTAGAGCAGAGGTCTCCCTCATTATGTTGTGCAGAAAACTGCCAAATAAAGTTAATACTGCCCTTGTCTGATTTGACATTTTTTCCTGGGTTGGTCTAGAAGAAACTTTTGCCACGCTGAAGAGCACTTTAAGATGATGTGATTTCTTACACTGATTAAGTCTTTGACATGACTACTTGAGAGATCTACTCTTTTGAAGGTAATGGGTATTTTACATAAGTGTGCTGTGATTTCCAAGTGCATCCATGTGGAAGAAAAAGGTAAATTCCTCACTATAAGAGGCAGCAATTAGGGTTGTGAGTTCCTGAAACAGCAGCCACTAGCTTCTAGTTGCCTTAGAAGATGGCTGAAATCAGAATACAAGATGAGGTTGCTGCACAAGAGGTGATCTTATAAGTAGTTAAGGCATGATTCAAATAACAAGTGTACTGGAAACAGAACTGCCTTAAGGAAAAGAAAGCCTTGAACTTCAGATTTTCCCTAACATTTTATTTTATGCACTACAAGTCATGTAGGCCCAAGAGACTTCATAATTTCTCCAGGGTCTCAGTTCATCTAGGGGGGCTTCTGTAAGTGGTAAGAGCCTCTTGGTCTGGACACAGACAGAGTCTGACCCCAGGACCTGGAGGAGATGGAGCCAGACCTTTTCTTCTGCTTCACTGCCATTCCTGACAGTATACATGTGACTAGTGTTATAGGGTAACAGAAAAGTTTGTCTACAACATCAGTTAAATGTGGAAGCTAGGTGGGTTTCCAGATCAGAATCTCAGAATCATCCAGCACAGACATATGTATATATATAGGCCTGAAGATATCTCCTCTGTCAGGGTGACAGGACACTCTGAGCAGGAAGCAGAAATACTTGGGATTGCTGGATGCTTTTGCCTGTACCAAACATCTCTTTTGGGTGGAATGTGCGGCCTCAGGACTGTCAGAGCTGAACACACACCAGCCAGGTTCGTCACTCCAGTGTGAAGCTCTGCTGAAGCCTAAGGAGAAGCTCCCAGCCACAGCCAGCCACATGGACTGCTGTATTGGTGCAGAATAATGTTTCTCAATTCTTAGGGACCATATCCACCAACTTTTCCTTGTTCTCAATAGAGAGAAAGGGGAAAATTGCCAGCAAGACACAATAGGTTTCCCTCTTCTAAGATTTTCTGTCTCTGGTACCCAGGGGACACCACCAGCGGACTATAAAGCCATTCATTATCTCTGTGCCAGACCTCTAGTGAAGTAGTGGGACAAGTCAGATACTCTCCAAACCCTGAGGAAACCTGCTGTAATTCTTCATTTTTTTCTGGATAACTGTGGTGTTTGCTTTTGTTTGGAAGAAGCTGTGTCTTTCTACTCTGACCTGTTTATACAAGGGGACAGAATACAACAGTTTCCAAAGATGCTATTATTTTCTTTAGTTCTGGCTTCTTTTCCCCCCATGTAAGTCTGCTTTTAATATACTTTTTAAGTCTGATAATGAGTACATTTATCATGTTTCTTGAGTATTTCTTCACTGACTTGACCATTCTGGAAATTGTCATATTACACTAAAAAATTATTTAAAAAAAAAGATAGCTGGGGGAAAATAAAGATATTTATTTCCATAAAACTGTTAATTTTCCTTCAGGCTTCTAGGATTTTTTTTTTCCTTAGACCTCAGAGTAACCAAGAGCAACTAACTGAAGCCAAATCAATTAGTCAACTAAAAATAATGAATGAGGAAAGAGCTGATTTATAACTAAATAGGGAGAAACCGTCTAGCCTTCATCCTGTCTAGTAATAGTTTTTACTAAAATAATCAAGATAAAACAGGTGAATTTAGACATTCTTGGGGTGAACGGAGTAGTATAAAAATCACTTTGACCAGTGGTTATCTCCTTGTAAGGGACTGAAACAATTAAGCTATTCAATAACATAAAGCATACATATGCACTATGATCCTCTAAGTACAATAAACAGTACTAATGCTTGGAGCACATGAATTTTCACATGAAATACTCTAAAACAGAACTGCTGGAAGCTTCTTAAGGCAATAATGGCTCTAAACTTGTATACACTTCACTAACAGAGACACTATATTACATGTAAAGAACCATATTGTCAATAAGCACAGGGAAAATTTTAATCAAAACAATTACTTTCATCTTTTCACAATTTGAAAAATAACAGAGAGGAAACCTGGGGGGGACTTGTCTTCTAATATTGCATTTATCATTAATGATATTGTGTACGCAGCAGTGCAATCATCAAAATGAAGCTGTTTACCCTACCAGCTGGTGACATTCACCCCTTGCTTTCCCCGTCTTCCTAGGCTGCATCTGAGCCCCTCTGACAATTGATTCCTGGTGCAGTTTTGTGCTGAATAGCTACATCATTTCTTCTCTCATCTTTTCATCTCCTTCTACCTCTACTGATGTGCCATAATTTTTGCAGTTGCAGCATTTCAATTATTTTTGTCCTCATCAAAAATTACACTAAATGCTGTTATTCCTTGCTGATAAGGTCTACCTCATCCAATTGTGAAAAGAGATGGTCCACACCTTGGTCATCTCTTACCTCTGACTTAGTTCTCTGTAGCTTTCTCTCATGCAACTACCTGTTCTTTCTGAAGATGAGCTGAGGAAGAAAAAGTCTGTATTAATTACCTTCCTATGAATGTTTGCATCCTTGTTTCCTTTTCCACACTTTTGTCTCTGTTTTTGCATTAGATTAAAGCACCTCAGTTATGTAGTTCTGCACCTCATTATGTTCTAATCAGCAACTACTATTCATGAAAGAGAAACTGGATTTTCTTCTGACTAATTCCAGAAAACATCAGTTCACTATTCAGCATCCATGAAATAGGAAAATAAAAGACTAAAAACTAGTAAGAAAGGAGCAGAAAACAGAAAACATCAGTAAGTCATGACCAAATTCTTCAAGTCACACCTAGAAAAACTTCATGTGGTTTTGATTAATCAGTGTTTAAAAGGATGTGGTGAAACTAGAAAAAGTATAAAATAATATAAAATAATACTTTAAAAAATCATATATATCTATGAATTTATGAATGCCACAGAAAAAAAAATGAATGAGAAAGAATTGTTGACTGTTTCTCACAGCACAAGAACTGAAGAACATCAAATGAAATGATCATGTGACAGGTAAAAAACAAAGGAAATACTTCACAAACTGTTCTTAAATTGTGGAATTCATTGCCACAGCATTCTGTGAAGGCTGTTGAGAAAGCTGACAGTACAAGTTTGCTCAAAAGGGAATTAGAAAAAGGGTGGGAAATAAAACCTACCAAGACCATTAGACAGAAAGGTGTAGTTACATCTGTCTGTGAAAGTTACTAAGCATTACCATTCTTATTTTCATTCCTTCCCTCTTGCTGGAACTGTTTTTCTTTTGCTCTTCCTCTCCTGCAGGTGACCATTCCCACTGTAAATCTCCCATATCCTCCACCTGTTTCACAGGAATTCCTGAGTATTGATTTGTCCAGAAAACACATCATGATAAGCCTTATACTTTCAGTGTGTATGCCATAGCCTGAACTGAAACACCAAGGGATTTTCTAGGGTGTCATCCTTTTTTAACATTAGCAGATTGCTGAGTATGCCTTCGGGGATGAAGAAATGTCACTGTAACTTCCAGCTTCATAATATCATGCCTATGTCTCACAGACTTTCTTGTGGTAGCAGAGATCAATATGAAAATAGAAATAGGAGAAAGAAATGAGAGATGGATGGGTGCACTCTGCATTCAGCATTGATCAAAGGAATGCATTTCGCTTTTAAGTTAATGCAGAAAATTAAGACAAGTTATGGAGACATCTGAAGTCCTGCCCAGAAGAGCCTTCATAGAAAGAAGAGTCCATGTGCTACGGTGCCTTCTCTGGTGGCTTCTCCTCAGACCCTGCTTTAGCCCAGGCTAGCTCACAGCCACCTTTGAGGGCCACGGGGAAGATGTCTGGGCACCAGAGCACCAAACGTCTCTCCACTTTAGAGCTCGGGCACTCCGGCGACTCTGGAGCCACTAGTTAGGGGGTACGCCCTNGATGCTTCTGATGGAGAACACAACATGGCTCAACATCTGTCTTGTGACAGGATGTTCATGTGGTATCTGAGCATGGCATCTGGCACTCCCCATCAAGCAGCCTGACATACCCCCCTCCCAGTGACAGCACTGATCTCTCAATTATTGTGATGGGCATACCTCCAGTTGCTCTGAGCCAGCTGTCACTGCTGGAACAGCAGCAGCTGGCTCTCTGCTGTGTCTGAAGTGCCTCTTCTGAAAAAATGTGGCAGACCCTTTGTGAAGGAAAAAGGGGCACGGATAAGGCGGATCTTGTCTGTGTCTCATGGGAGCCAGGCTGTGAGCCTGGCGAGCCTGCATTTTTGTGGTGCTTCCCATTCTGTGCATGGGATGGAGAAGGGGAAAAACTGCAACAAATGGAGGCGTTCCCAACATGATCAGTATATATCTTATGGCTATGTAAGGCTAACAGGGTTGAGTATTATTGAATCACAGTTCCCGCCCCAGAGTATCTGGCCTAACATATTGATTGATCTCAGTATCTGCTGCTAACACATATCCTCATGAACAACCAGCCATTCATTGTCATGACAAATTATAAATATGTTTATATGATGGAGTAGACAGAATTTCCTTAATAAATATATGAGTACAATGGTGCCACACTCTTTTCAATAGTGCCCAGCAACAGGATGAGGAATAATGGCCATAAACTAAAACAAAAGAAGTTTCACCTCAACATGAGGAAGAACTTCTTCACGTTGAGGGTGGTGGAGCACTGGAACAGGCTGCCCGAGGAGGTTGTGGAGTCTGTCTTCTCCAGAGATATTCAAAACCCACCTGGACACATGCCTGTGTAACTTGCTCTAGGTGACCTGCCTTGGTACAGAGATTGGGCTAGATGATCTCCAGAGGTCCCTTACAACCTTAACAGTTCTGTGATTCTGTGATTTTATACAATTACAGAAATTCAGATATATGCCCTTATTCCTAAAGAAGTGCAGATATACAGTCAGCTGTTTTGTCTGTAGTCTTTACTTACTATTTTCTCTCAGTCGAATCAATGTCTCTTTACTTAAACCACCAGATAAAAGGTGCCCAGTGCTGAACACGTCTGTTTAACAAGCTTTGCAAGATAAATCTTGCAGAATATACATTTGGAAGTACATTTCCAAGAGAGCTAAATGCTCAGGTTTTTATTTTAGCTTTCAGTGTGCTTTTGTGTATTTCAAGATCAAGGAGATTTATGGGATTTGAGCTCACTGAACTGGAAGAAAGAGGACAGTGTTACAGCCAACAGCTGATGATTTGACCTCTGCTCATCTTTGTAGAGTCTCTGCTTGGAAAAAAAACTAGTTGAAATTAAACAAAGATGACTTAAAAGTATAAATCCAGCTACTTTCATCATGCAGTACATTTAAGGCTTTGAAATGATTGAACATTCAAAAACAATCCGAATACGTGTTCTTGGAAAATAATTGTATCCAATTATTAATCTACACTAAATAAATTGGTTTGACTTGTACTGCAGCTGCCTACAGCAAATGCCTACTTTACTAAGAAATTCAAGACTCCAGAGAAATGTAATTTACATACCAGACTTTAAGTACTGCTAAGACTACTTGTCTTTGACAGTGGGGTGTAATAATGTCATTGTGTTCCTGAGGTACCACCTTGCTAGTAGGTGTTGAAGCGGTTTAAGATACTCAGAATACAAAAGTGGTTGAGAAGTTTTCCTGGAGAAGACAAAGGTTGGAGTAGACATCCAGAGCATGGACTACGTACGAAAGCATAGGAAAACAGAGTCCCAGGAATGGCAGGTACAGATTTATCCAGGAATGGAGGAAGAAGCTTCAGGCAGTATAGCCACACCACCACGTTAACAGCACACCCATGACATTCTTTAGTGGCTCCATGGCTATTCAGTCCATGCCTGTGAGAAGGGCAAGCTATTGCATGGTACAGCTTGTGGAGGAAGGATGAGTCTACAGAGTAGCACGATTTTCCTTCTTAATGGGTAAGTAATTGTAGCCAGAAGAGAATGTTCCCTATGCAATTGGAGCAATCCACTAATAGGGTTGCCAAGGGGAAATCAAGACACGCAACTTTTTTTTTTTTTTAAGAGTAATTACTATAAATCCAGAAAATCACAATATGTTTTTGTGTCAGTTAAGCCAGTCAGTTACTGATTCCTCATTACTCCCCAAACAGATACCAAGGAATAATATTAATTTGTAATTTCTTTTCTATGTTTTGAGCATGAAGGAGAAGAGGCTTACAAAAAACCCCCAAAAACAAACCAAACAGAATCAGCGATCCACTGCAGGATAAGGCTCCTAAAATCAAATATGCTAATTGGATCAGTGACAAAAAACCCCATGGGTCCTGATGACATAAGTGGGTCAAATTAAAGACAGACCAATTCAGGGCTGTGTATAAGGGAAATGCAGGGAACTGGTGTGTCCTCAGCCTACAGGTGGTAAAGGAGGCTCTCATCTGTGACAGCAGACTTCCCAGAGGAAAAAGCAATAGTTGTAGCAAATGGAGAAGATGAAGAAAGATGAAGATGTTGTGTAAAGCAGGAGAATAACACCATATTTCCTTATGTTATTAGTTCAATCTCCTCTGGGAACTAATCTTACACATAAATGCTTTTAAAAGACAGGTGGCCCAAGAGAGGAAAAGTTAAGTGGGCACTTCAATCTACAAATGAACGGTTTGACAAGTAAGTGGCTAGAGTATTTTACACAATATCTGTTTAAACTTCAATCAACTAGCATTTAAACTAGCATTCAGAAGGGTTTCTCTTCTTTTATACTGGACTCCATATTACAGAGCAACTTTGAAGGAGCAATAATTAACTATCTGACAAATATCAATGTCCCTCCAGAATTTAGTGAAGAGCCAGTCCCTTTTCATTTACGTCATGAAATTAAGCACACTAGGACATGACACATGAAACACTGACAGATTTACAGTGGTAGCTGAATTTCCATGAACATTCTGCTGCTTTCAGCATACACAGCTTTGCCCAAAAAACAATCTCAGCAAAGCAGTGCTCACCTAGAAGGATAATATATATAAAAGAACATGAAAAAAAGTTGTGTTTGCTTGTCTCTTTTTTAAGAAGCCAGACAACAGGGAAGGTTGATGTTGTAGAAGGTGCCTGTTCAAACCCAGGCCCAGAAGGTGCCTGTTCAAACCCAGGCCCATGTGCTCTGCCCAACTTTTGTAGAGTTTTGGTAGCTGGATAATGCTCTGATGGAAAAACAGTGGTAAATCTCCAGACAAACTATGACCTGAGTGTCTGACCAGTGACAAAATGAGTACAAAGACAGAATTGATCTCTACAAGCAGTCTCTGGTGATTTAAGAAGAGTAATCCTCAAGGAAAGCCACTAAGAAATGTTTCAAGCTCTGAGGAACAGACTGCCATGAAGTCCCAGTGAGCAGGAAGTAGCTCCACATGGGACAGTGTGCTGCAATAAACTGAGATACCAAGAAACAGTGGCTTTATAGTTCATATGTTGGATGTCATCTCTAGGCTGGTACTGTCAAAAAGAAGGCAATGCAGTAGCTGGGGCATTGCTGGCAGCTCCCTGCAATGGTAATTCATTCAGTGATCCTGTGTGTAGCAAGGATACGGCCTACATGGAATAGAAGTGCTCTGGCTTGAGTTTGCTGCATCTGGTCACCAGCACTGTTTTAATGCTTCTCAGACCACATCATCTCCCTGCAAAAAAAAAAAGGCTCAGAGTAGGATTCCATCCCATAAGAATGTTCTTATGTTTTCTTAAACAAGATGGAATGGGCTTTTTAAAGAAAATTTTAAGCTTCTCTTGAAATGTAATCAATGCAACACAAAACAAGGCCACCAAACAATGAAAAAGCAAGGGAGTTTGTCAGGGCATGTTCCTCTGAATTAAAGTAATAGCCATTAACCAAACTATCTAAGCTACACAAAAGCAAAAACACCAAATCTGAATAAATATCTTGATATGAAGCTTGTATAAGTTTTGTTAGAAAATCCATATAGTTAAAGTGATATAAACTCTGTATAAACCTTGTCAAATATAATGTAGCTAAAGCAAACAATTTTGTTACTAATTAAGCCCACTTTGTGCAACTCAACCCTAGTATAAGCTGAAGCAAACATATATTTCCTGATAAGAACAAAATGGTAAACTTAAAACTAGCAAAAATCAGCTTTTCAAGGGTCCAGAGTACTACAAAACAAATCATGCTTCTAACGCACTTGTGCAGAGAGAGGGTTCACTGAAAGGACACTCTGAAAATGACTACTGAAATCATTAAAAGGACCCTCATCCACATCACCAAGACCACCACCCACATCACCGGGAAGCACAGAGCAAGCGCAGAACTGATTTTTAATAATAATACGAAGCGAGGGAAGGCGGGGATAGGATATGAATATGTATAGGTGCATTGAGGAATCCACTAAATATGTATAACATAAATGAATATGAGCAAGGCGTTCAGCCTCAACCGGCACACATGGCTTTGAGAAATGATTCCACATGTGTCCCAGCTGGAATAAACATACCTCTCTTAGAATTCTAAATTGTAGGAGTCATTCCGCGAGTCAATCTGACATAAAGGCTGATTCATACTGTTTTTTCATTTTTGTAAAATTATTTTCAGCATTACATAGAGGGAGCTTCTAAAAATTCATTTCAGTTAATAGTTTTCTCCATCTCGTAGTACCAAGAAATCTGATTTTTATCTTGACAACACTCTTTGGCAATGTTCTTCTTTCAAATCTTGACTGCATATTTGGAGAAAAACTGGTATACAAATAAGCCATTTCTGACAGAGGTTCACAAGCTTTTATTTCCAGATGTCTTTAAAATATCCTATTTCTAGCAATATTAAAAGCAATTTAGAGACCTCGTCTTCTGGAATTCGTAGCTTTCAGTGCATCACAGAAATTCAGAATGTGCTGAGCCAGCAGCCAGTGACATGCCCTGAAAGGACCATTTGATGGGCCAAATCCTGAGAGCTGGGAAGTGTTTGTACATTTCATTCTGCTGCAGCTGTTCAATTGCTGTCAAGAGCAAAGCCCACTTATTTTGTGCTGGCTGAACTTTCAGCCTTCATTTGGAAAAAGAAATTATCTCCTGTGGGGTAGCAGATGTCAAACAGCAGGTATTTTTGCGATTAACAATTATTTTTGTTAATGAAAATAGTCTGTCTCTCTTCTTCCCTGTCCCCTCACATATTTTCAGTATTGCCCCCTTCTATGATCAAATTTTGACTTCTCAAAGACTTATTTCGCTGCAGCTAATTGGGAACTGATGTATCTCATGTTTGTATTGATTGAATAGAGTAAACTCTCCTAATGTAATGATGACTAACAGACATCTGCCACACTCTATGACTAACATAATTCTGGTTTTATGGGAAGATGTGATTCCATTTCAGACCCTTAAGCAATTCATATCACCCTATGCAGAAGATATTTTGCCTTTTCAGCCTCCTCTTTTTTTTTGTCCCCCCTCTGGAGAGAAGTTGAATCCCCTAAAAAACAGATCAAAAGGGTTGCTTTTAACCAACACATAAATGAATCTCTTTGGTGTCTGATGAAATGAACCAGAGTGAGTCTAAACTTACTTTGCTAACCTGTACTGCTTTGTAAGGACTACCCATTTCAATAGGATTAAAACTGTCTGACAAGTTACTAGCACAAAAAAAAGACAAGAGAGAATCTCTTATGAAAAGGTTAACATAGGTTGTTGACAGGTTGGAGCCTATTTAAGTAATGCTAATCAATGTATCTTGGCAACTGCCTTTCCTGGTGGCTTCAAAGGGCATTTTAGGAAAATATACTAGAAACCAGAATGCATTTCCACCTATAAAAAGAAAATTATGGTAGACAACAAAGATAAATAACCTGAGGAGCTGGTTTTGGGTACTGTGGCTCATCTACCTACTCATAGGTTATGTTTTCTGTCTCCAAAAAGGGGTAATCATAAAGTTAGTCTAGATTTGGGACCTCTTTTCAATAGCATCTTATATTATTATTCTAAAGTTTAAACCCTAATAATAACATAAACATGGGAATTATTAACTAATCACTAATTATCAAATAGTATCAAAGACTAATGCCATATTTAATGATTTTACCACTCCTGTGTTGGAAGGGTAAATTTATTAACTGATACCCAGAAAGTATGAGCACATTTTGCAACCGAAGAACACTCCAGTTTGAGTTGCATTGGGAAGGTGCTGGTGTAGTCTGTGGAGCAAATAGACAGAATATGGCTGTACCCATTAACCCAGGAAGGCAGATGGGCAGGAACCTGGCTTGGCAGCTGAAGCATCCTTCCAGAAAAATCTCAAGAAAGTGCACTTGGAAATCTGCAGACCAATGGAGATAAAGCAAAGACGGCCATGGCAAAGCAAATGCTATGAAAGACAAGAAACTAGGAACTTACTTGGATGGGATCCTGTTCTCTAGTCACTTTCTTTATGTGTTGCCCAAACACGGCTTTCCCTGAAAAAGCTATTGTGTTTTTACTGAGATAATGAACAAATAGGATAGGACCTGAAATTATAATTTGCAACGAACAGGGTTGTATATGGTAGAAATACAGGTATGTTTGCATGTGTGATTTGCATCATAAGGAGTGAGTATGTTCTCACAGACCTGACTGAGAGTTGTAGGTCCTGAAGTACAAAGTTCCTGTCACTGAGTTTGGGCATCAAGCCCTGCAAACTTAGTAGTCCTGTAGTGTGTTTTAATAGAATTAACTAACTAGAATTACCACACTCCCAGTCCCAGGGATTTTCTAGGTTCAACTCCCATGTTGATCAAAAGCTGAACATGACTTACACTGTGGCGGGGAGACACAGGCTATTGTAGATCATTGGCTTAAGGACTGCAGCTTTTAGTAGTGCTCCTGTGAGGCTCTGCCTTACTGGATCAGGTCTTCCTATGAAGTGTGTGTGTGGGGTCAGCCCTTCAAAAAGTGCATTTAAAAACTGTGTGGATTTCAATGGAAAAATAAGTGCAGCATCAGAGCACTCTGATTTTTGAGTGACAGCACAGCTCTGTGCTTCTGGCCTGCTGCACACATAG
The DNA here is from genome assembly GCA_013390005.1 of Calyptomena viridis. Lineage (NCBI taxonomy): Eukaryota > Metazoa > Chordata > Aves > Passeriformes > Eurylaimidae > Calyptomena > Calyptomena viridis. Next base: position 123,330 of record WEIV01006128.1, on the reverse strand, counting down.
CTTCTGCTTCATGCTTACACCAGAGAGCAAGGCAGGGCTTTTGCAGCATACTTTATGGACCCTCCATAAATTATTGATGAAACAGCTAGTTTTCCATGCATGCATGAGCAACATACCTTATCTTTCCGTTTGGAGCTTAGGTGAGACTTGTTCATAATACAGCTTTTGCTGAAAATGTACTGTGCATGCACAAAACATAGTTTCCAAAGGCTCTTGAGCCAAAATCAGAAGTGTTCATCACTGAAACACTGAAATTTCTCTGTTAAATTTTAAATTTCAGCTCGCTTCTGCTTCAGTATTAGAAGTGTCAAAAATCACCTCTCCGTTTTATACAATGAGAAAAAACCCATATTTATTTCTTTTCTTTCATGTGAAAACAGCAGCTTGTTTTTTTCCATGAGTTTTGGGTTAACATCTTATTTGGGAAATGTTAAATATCAATGCAAGAAATACAGGGGTCAAACACTATAAAGCAGTTGGAAAACAGAAAGCAAAAAGGAAATTTTTATTGTATCCAACATTCCATATACTGGAAATACTTGATGAGTTGAAAATGAAAAAGAAAGAACCTCATCTATTATCAGTGTTACTTATTAAGTTGTAGGGAGGATGAGAAAATGCTCCACAACCACCTGCATGGAGCAGTATATTATGCAGGGCAGTACAGTGGCAAATCAGTCCCTTTAATAATACTTTTCCCTCTGCTGTGCAGCAAGGCATGTGTCAGAAGCCTTTGTGGGAGAATGTGGAGAGTAATGTAACAGGACTGGTTGTGGTCATATAGGTTTCTTCTCTGCGAAGTAGGAACATCGTGCAGTGATGTGCTTGACAATCAGCCTGAACCAGGATCTCTCCCAGGGATAAGACAGCCCTTCCTTGCCCTCTTCTCAGGGACTTTGGAGGAAACAGTCCACTAGCTCCAAGTCACTATTGTTTTCAGCCTTTTTTTCAAATTTTCCTGTTTACCTGAGGCAGTGCAATAATGGAAGTAGGAACTGGAGCCTACTGGCCTCATGCTGGATGAACAGCTCAACTCTGACTCTACTGACTCCTTTTAAAGAGACATTGAGATGAAACACAGTTTGAAATTCAGGTTCTGGTCTGTACTTTCAGAACAGAGGGTTAGAAAAGAACAACTGAGCAACCTGATTAAATATTATTCCATCTCATCGTATTTGTGTTGTGAAAGGACCAGGCATGCACCAGGGCTTAGGCCTACAAACTCTGCAAAATCAATAGGAATTGAGGAAGCTCAGGTAGGAGACAGAAATGTCAGTATTCTGTTGGATCTTGGAAAGAGTTTGATAGTGCAAAATATGGTGCAAGATGGCAAAAGACCCTTCCTCAAAGAGCTAACTATGAAGAATAAATTATTGAGAAGCAAGAAATACAGGACTTCCCACTATTACAGTCTTAACCTTAAAGATTGGCAGGGTCAGAAGGAGTGTAACATACGGCACATTTGGTGTTGCAGTAAACCCAGAAAACTTTAAGGAAAAAAAACCCAAACATTTTCTCTGTAGGCAAATTAAAAGTGGATCCACAGGTTGCCATAGCTACAAAAGTCCATTTACTCTAGTAGTGTTTTCTAGCAGCTAAACACAAGTTTAAGTGATTAAGGAGAAAACACAGCTATGTTTATAATATTCCATTAGGTTTATATAATTAGATCTTTCAACTGCAAACCACCACTGGTGAGCATTTTCTTGACTGTTCATAAAGACTGAGGAAACCATTTTTAGAATGGTCGTATCTCTGTGCCTCTGCAATCATTCGGGATCAAATTACTACTATCATGTCATACATGGCAATTTTCACAATCTAGAACCATAATTTTGGGTTACAGTAATCTAATCAGCAGTTTCTATGGCTAGTCTGAGAGGAACACATGAAAAGCTATGTCTTAGACCACAGGGCAATCCAAAACCTTAGGCACCCAGCCCTGTGTGGGAGCCTCTATAGTCCTGTCTCAGAAAAGTATCTTATCTTCCCATGCATGCAGATGAAGTTGAAAGAGGAGAAGGCTTCACCAACAAAAATTCTATTTGTGTGTAATTGTGGCAGGAGACTCCATCATTAAAATGTCATATTGGTTTGGTAGATTAAAGGATCAGTGCTGTGTCTCTATGTCAGTGCAGTGGTCTCCTCCCAGAGCTCTTGTGTTCAGCATTGTCTGAAAAAAGTGAAAACTGAACTTCTTACATCTGGCATGTTATTAGGAGGGAAGGTCCTGGCAGTATGCATCAGACAGCTGTGAAGGGAGCCTGGTTTTAGCATAAAACGTGCAAGAGTTAGGAGAAATTGTCTTTGCAGCAACCAGCTGCTAGAGAAGACTACGTGGGTTTCTTCGGTCTCTGGACTATTCCCATGAATACTTTTGCTGGGAGCCCATTCTGATTAATTTTCTTTTTCTGTGCTGGACTTCAGAGCAGTCCTTCCAGCTGTTTCATTCTACAGAAAAAACCCAGCAAACTTAAAGACATTTGAGTGTCCATCGGCACTTTCATAGAATCTGGATGCCGAGCTGAATTATACATCATCTGGATAGACACTTTCATCCTTCTACAACTCAAAAGTTTATTTCAATGTCTCTGGTACAAAGAACCTGTCAGCATATTTAAAGTGGGTTTTTTTCCAGTCTTAAAAACCACTGTGTGAGAATGTTGACACAAGAGCATCTGGATGTTTTTGTTTCATGGGAACTGCATATAAACCAGGTAATATTTGTGAAGAATAGTCTGTGATTTTCTAAATGCCAACCAAGCTAACTGGTTCAAGGCAGTCACTGATCATTACCAGCAAGAAAAGTTTTGCATATCCAGTCACGCCTTCCCATCAGGGTATTCTGAAGAGATAGGTTGGCAAGGATTGATTAAAAGGATAGCTTGACCTATAGTTATGATTTCTCGTGACTGGTGAGATGAAATTAACCCAGTGCAAACAAACCCAAGTTACTGGCTAAGTTGGCAGAGCTTGCAATTAAAAAAAAAAAAAAAATGAAAAATGCATTTGTATCTAAACTTAGTAATGTTTTAATATAGTCAATAAGACACTTTTGAGATTTTCCTCACCCCTCAAATTACAATGGGCTTTTCTGTTTGCTGAAGGATGATAAGATTCTTTTCTCTGGATTTGCCTGTTTGCACTATATAGAACTTTAAAGTTTTAATGAAGTCATTGCAATATAAAAATACCTGAATAGAACATAAGATTGATCTTTTAAATACCTACATGGTTCAGATTTTATAATTTTCCATGTTGTGCTAGAGTCCTTGAGAATCATGAGAAGGACCTTCATTTTTTAAAAACAGAAACAGTGTCAGAAAACTTGTTAAATCTGTAGAACTAACAGATCTTCAGATCAACCTACACGGAAAGTTTGCATCACAAAATGCAAATAATATACTGCTCCCCCCTCCAAGTTGCATACAATAGGTCCACAAAATCCAGTTACTGTTTATTTTCAAAGTGCTGCTGTGAAAGGGTGGGCTCGATGGCTGCTATCGCTGTCGGCAAGAAGGGAGGGAGGGACTGTCATCTTAATGAGTGTTTGTACAGTAACCAGCACAGCGGGATGCCCAATAGCAATAATAATAAACCTTGATCAGAGATTTCAAACGTTCCTGTAACATCAGACAGACAGTTCTGACTGCTGCACAACCGGGGGCTTCAGCTGCCGCATGAAATCCTTAGATTACTCCAAGGATACTTCTGAATCATGTTTAACCCAGCTAGGGCACGGGTGTTTTCACTTCCCTCATTTTACTTAAAGTGCTACGATGTTGCTTTTAAATCAGTGGCAATCTTGGAAGAATGGTTACCTCACCCTGTACTCACTTGAGAAACCAAGTCACACACTGCGGGCGCTCAGCCCCACAGCCTGCAGAGAGCTGGGTAGGCAGGAGTCCTTCGTGGCCCCAGGCCGATGCAAAGCCTCCCCGGAGCCCAGGCCGGGCAGCAGCCCCAGCAGCCAGCGAGCATCCGGCGCCAGGTGTTCCATAGCCCTGTGCTCCAGCACCTTCCTCACTTTCCTTCAGGGGCCGCCCCAGAGCTCTGTGCCCTGTTTTGGGGCAGCGACATCAAGGCATTGACTGCTGACGCTCTCCTGCATGACGAGCTGTGTGGCCCCAGACGCGCCGCCAGGGTTCAGACCCACCGGGTCAACACCTCAGCGCCTCTCCCCTCCCAGCCCTCGGCAGACCTTCACCCCCTTCCCGGACAGCGGGTGCTACTGACGGACCCGCAGGCACCGAGGCCAGCGCTCCTGCCTCTGCCCTGCGCGGCTGCAGCACCGCGGCGCCGGACAGCTCCGGCCGGGGGGGGGCAAGATGGAGTTGGGATGCTGTCCTGGTTTGGAGCAAATATATTCAGAAGGATAAATA
>WEIV01006128.1:82757-118251 GCA_013390005.1 Calyptomena viridis | reverse complement strand
AGGGCGAGGGGAAGCCGCCTGTGCTTAGTCACAGGCATCCCCTCCCCGGCGGGGCCGTGGCGGTGCCCCGAGCGCCGGCAGCGCCGGGTCTCCCGCGGGAAGCGGGCAGGTCCTGCCCGGAGCAGGGTGGGGTGCCCGGGCCCCCGCTGTGGTTGTGTTGTGGTGTGTTGGTGCCTCCTCGACCACACTCGCAGGTGGGAAAAGCAGCTGGTCAGGGTACTGTGGGTGACCTGCCCTATGCTGTGCAGAAGGGCTCTGGGAATGGGAGCGGGATTCCCCCTGGTTGCAGGGTTTTCTGTGCAGCCGTCCCTAACCTTAGCCCTTCTTGCGTGGCTTTTGGCCAGAGCGAATACCAAGAGATTGGTGAAATAACACGGCGTGGTGTACAGCAGCAGTGCACAGCATGGAGACCTCTGCGGACTGGCTTGTGTGGCAAGTCACACCACTGGTGTGAGCCATTAAAACATATCTGTCTGCAGGCCTTGACAGCCAAGCTGACTGTGCAGTAGAGCAGCCAGGCATTGCAAAAAAAGTTAATGGTTATGAAGAGCTGGGATGTGAAATTCAGCATTTGCATCTCAGAATAGGATGTGGTGATTGCTGTCAGTGGAGTTGAGTTTGCCTGACCTAAGTTTGCTTGTCTTTGATTTTTTTTTGTAGTCTTTAATTCTATCATTTTGCTGTTAAAAATAAACACTGAAGAGCAGTGTGCTGAAATTTGTGCAATAGGGCAGAATCCTATCTGAAGAAGCAGCTCGGGATGAGGGAGGAAGGAGCCCAGAGAAAGTTCAGTTGTGCTTCTGACATGTGTGCAAATAAGAGCTGTGTCTACCTCTGGACAATAGCTAGACGATGTAAAGTGTTTAAAAATCACTGTCAGGTACCTCTGTAAAAAACTGAGTTTTATTGAAGGTTCTTATTCATAAGCATATCTAAGATGAGGTTCTGGACCATAGGCTTCATGGTGTGATGCTATTTCAGCATCAATTATGATTTAATTTATCTGCCTTTGATAGCTTATTTCTTCCTGTCATTACTTTATAGGAATAACCTTTTTAACACAGACAGAACTGGGATCACTGTGTTAGTACTGGTTTGGAAAAGAATTGAGTTGCTGACCTGCTAATTCAGGAACTCGTGTTTCCTTTGGAATAAAGGAGTCTGATTTATGGTTGACAGAAACAATGCAGATGTCTCTTGAGGAAGGTGTATGGATAGTGCTGTGAATATTTCCTCCTGGTAATAGATGGAGAAGAGGTTGCTTCTGTCCTTTCATTCAGTTGATTGTGATGATGATAGATGCTGCGTATTCTTCATAGCATGGTGATTTGGTTTGGCAGAAATTCAGTTAGTGTCGTAATTTGGTATGTGTGAAACATGTACCCTCAGCGATATTTTTATTTTTGACTACTCAAATTTTAAGCTATGGAAGCTACTGCATTCTATATAAATAAGCTCTTATAATTCTAGTTTGTGGACTGACTGGCTTTAGACGATGCAGGTACCATCACTGGAGTCATGCTAAACGTACTTGTACTGGCACTGTTGTTGCTTCGCTGGACACTGTTCTGACCCAAAAGTTTAGATCCATACCTGCTGAGGAAAAGGTTCTCCACTGAGTTGAAGACAGTTGTCCAGGCAGTGACAACACATCTTTTAGTCCCTAATAGGGTACAAGGAAGAAATAGGTGGTCAGACAGAGCACTAACAAAATTGTATTCTCAGTTCAAATGTGTTGGATGTAAGAATCCTTTTTTTCTATATTCTGACATTAGAAGGAAGAGATTTACATAAGACTGAGAATTTTTATCTTTGGTGAGCAGGAAAAATTCAGAGTGTGGCCTTTTGGTTAAAATCTCAGGGTTTGCCTAGTGGCAAGTACTTGACATCATGTGATGCCAGAAGACAAATGTCTCATGAGACTTCAGCCCCATCGATGCTGGAAATAAATCCTTGCATCAGACTAGGATCAAAACTAGTGTCTACCTCTGGTTTGGGAGACTGCCCCTTCATGGAGAAGGTATAAAGGAGGAAAAGGTTTGAGTTAGTTAATGAGAATGAGAGAGCTCCCATGAGGAAAAATAACAACCCACTTTTAAAACTCGTGGTCTTTTTAACTACAAGTAGAAAGTACTATCACGGCCTTTTTACCTTTAGAATAAGTTACTTAATACTGCCTTTCCTTTCCCAGCCTCAATATTAGACTTATGTCTTTAATTCTGGGGGTGGATACAACCCTTTTCAACCTTGAGCACAGACAGGCTAACTGATACTTTGTCCCAGAAATATACTGGAGACCAGATGTGTTGGGGGCTGCTGGCAGTGTGTGAGATGGTTTAGTACGTCTTCAATTTGCAGTCGGCCACTGTGTGTATTTGTGGTGATGCCCGACTTGTGTGTCAGGTTCTGACAAATTGGGAAAAGTCTGGCTTGACTTATGTGTGAGGAGATAAGGGACTGGCAGTGCAATGCAACACGGTGCTGTTTGTGTCCCAGATTTTTCTGCCCCTTTTCCAAGCATCTCTAGTTACTGCTGTTCCTGTTACATTTAATAAAAATAGTGGGTGCTTAGACTCTATGGGGGGAACCCCCCCCAGTGTTAATAGCTTTAACTGACTTCCTTTGTTGAAATCCAAAATAGCTGTTAACTTTAATGTAGAGGTTAGAACAGATGGCTTGCTGGCACTTTGTGTTATTTCAAGTTAAGCTATTCTGCGAAATCATTCTTTTTAGTTGCTGAGAAAAATCCCAACCATATTGTAATGCCCTGATTTTTAAACTGGCAACTTGTGGCACTGTCTAGTTCTAATTAAAACAGGTTGAGGAAACACTTGCCTGTCAGAAATAGCAAAGCAGTAATGTGAGTTCTGAGGTATTGGGATATGAGTAATGGATAGGAGATCTTGGAGGCTGTTGCTGAAATGCCTTTCCATCACACAGAGCACCTGGCTGTAGCATGTCCGTGGGCAGGTCAATGTGTGTGTTTGAAGGGGTGATGGCATCCATGATCTAATGTTGGGTCCAAGCTTGTTGAGCTAGTTGTAGAGTGCAGAAAGAATAAGAGAACAAACTGCTGCTAGGATAGGGAAAGCATAATTTGACAAGAGAGAGAGCAAGCAACTACTACAAGCTAGTATGTGCCAGCAGCTTGACACAAACACTTCATTTCTGGTCACTCCTGCATCAGATTTAATTGGTGCACTCTTCCTACCTTCCTTCAAGAGTAAAGTGTCTCTAGGTGGTGCTTTCCCTTGTTAGCTGAGTAATCTGGCCAGGAGCTGTTTTGTATTGGTTCTGGTCTTTGACTGTGGAGGGTCTTAGAAGGTGCAAATTTTTGTGATTTGGGCTAGCTGGCATTTTCTTCCTAGTATCCAATGCTTCCTATATACATGTATATTCAGTGACCAGAACATTTGACCTCAGATGTAAGAGCACATCTTAAGATATTATGTTATTGTTATGTTTTAGGGTTGCAACAATAGCAGGGAAGTCTAAGCAAAAGTTAATGTTGAAGTCCTCAAAGTTACAGGCAGTTAATGCTACCATTGCCTTCATTTGCTCCAAACCCTGTTCTTAAACCTATAGCCAAAGAAAAAATGTTAAGAATGTTCCTTGCTGAAAGAGCATAGCAGCTTCTCTTTGAGTTGCATTTAGAGATTGAAAGCAGCTTTTATGGATTTCCAGAGTATTTCTCTGAAACTCTAAATGTGCTGTAAGTTACTGTTTTTGAAGAAGATGCTCCAGTAGAACAGGATGCTTTCAGGAAGAAATTGCATAGACCGTGTTTAGCAATCTTGTCACCTTGAAGAGGTTTAAGCAAATATTTAAATTAGTTTTTAGTATTTTCTTTTCCCAAGAGCATGGGCAGGCAGATGGGAAGACAGCATTTCAGTGGCAAGTCACTTGGAAGAAGAGTTCTTGGGTCAAACTGGGCCATAAAAGAGGGCCATATATGTGCTACCACCTAACAGTGGTAATGATCTTGGTTCAAGTCTTGAATAGAATCTGAATGCCTTAGTCTTACTAGGGTGATGTCAATAGTTACAGATTGTAGAGAAAGAAAAGTATGACAGCTACTTAGTCACTTATGGCAGATTCTGCTTCAGAAATATCTGGGCCAAATTCTCTGACTTTAAGTGGATAAAGTGATCCAGATGTGTCTTATTCTTGCTTATTTATGTCATCACAGAACTTAGCTACTTTTGACTTGCATAACCATGGAAAATACTGGGAAAAAATGTGTATCTATATAATCTGTTCTTGCATTCTAATTAGAAATTACTTATAATGACAGTATGACAACACTTCCAGGAAGATACGATAAATATGTCACAAAGATGTATGCTACTATTTTGCAGAGCTTTTATACTATGACTTAAAGGCTTGAAGTTTTGCTAAATAAGTGAATTATGCAAATGCTTAATATCTTAGCCATCTTACAAAACCTAGATGTGCTTTTCAGGAGGCTTTACTGGGTTTAGAGCACATTTTCCTGCTTCCATCATGACTGAAGTGGACAGAGTACATGTGACAGCCTTATTGATTCTAAAATTTAGTGCAACTTATCTATCTGTGTTCCCTTCCTTCTTTTGCTCATACCTCTGCCATTAAACATACATTTGGGGAATGACCTAGTGTTAAGATAAACTGCACAGAAAAAAAACCCCTGTTCTTTGCTTTTATAAAGAGGATGTGTTTTGGTCAGTACTTGAGACATGAAAGTCTGTAAGCACTGCAGATCAAGGTCTTCTCCATAGACATCTAGCCTTTTACAGAGAAACAGCATATTTACTCCTAGGTCTGTTACTGCATAAACTTAGGCTTTTCTCCTTGTAGCTATTGATGAGGTAATTTAAAAGAAGATCAGTTCCTTCAGGTACTCATGTCCTTTTGTCAACATTCCAGAAGCAGTACAGCAAACAATTTCCTTGTCTGCATACGTTTAAGTCAACCTAGAGCCTCTCTGCTGAGTCTAATGAGGATACAAATAGTAGAGTTGATTCATTAACTCTGTATAGACTGCTAGGTCACAGGAAGTTGTCCTGGGTGCCACAGACTTAAAAGAAACTGGAAATGTCTCTTAGGTGTGCTTGTTCATGTAGGCGTTTTGTTTCCCTCCAGTGTTTTGTGTTAGTGCTTCAGCTTCTAAAATTTTTGAGTAGATGGATTTAGCAGTTTGGAAATACAAGGTACTTCCCAGAGGGAAGGTAATCATGGATATAATTACGCATCCTAACTAGAGGTCAGTGGAGAATAATCACTGAAATACCTCATTCTTCCAAGTACTGCCAAAAATTGGGCATGTTATTAGAAAACAGAACAGATGGACGCAAAAGGAATGCATGGCAAGACAAATGCATGAGAGTACTGTCATTTGACATCTCACTTCCTTGTGGCAAGGCATCCTTTTTAGGAGCTTATCCAAGCTCTTACTTCATGTTCCTTAAAGAACAGGATGTTAATAAGTCACTGGCTCTGTCTGAAAATGAACTAACACATAGCTGAGTAGGTCTTAAAAATAAAGCCAGAGTTCCTTGATTGAGAGACTGCAGGGAAATAGGCTTGGGAAGTTCCTTAGCTTATTTTGGCTCTTTATAAATTACTCCTGGATTATCTCCTGATTTTCTGTGAAAACAACTAGTATTAATGTCATGTGATAGAAAACAGCTTTTGATTCTGCTTTCTGGTTAACATGAGGGATTCATATGACCTGTATTGACAAATTATACTTTCTATTAAGAAGGACAAAGAACAAAACCAAGCAAATTCTATTCAGCAAGCCATACAAAGCTGTAACTGTGCAGCTGCAAACTGGGCAAGTTGAAGTGTAGTTGATGAGGCACAGTGTAAAGATGCAAAAATCATGTCAGAGGGGGATAAACAGGAGACACAGAAGTGAAGAATATCATGTATGTGTGTATGGATGAGAAAAATTAGCTGTGCATTGAACAGGAAGATTACTGGACTGACATAAAAGATCCATTTGTGCCCACTGATGGGCTTGCTGTAAGTGTTATTTCTAGTGAGGAAAAAGCAGAAAAAAGACTTAAAGCAGCGGCTGTTATAACTGTGATTCATTTCTGATTACATATGGCAGGGAGGTGGGTGTGCATGAAAGATTAAATTGAATCAAAAAATGAGAATATCTTTCTTTTCTAAGTTACTTACAAAATCACTCTTTTGGAAAGTCTGACTATCCAGTGCATATAGTCATCTCTGCTTTTTTGGGGAAGGTAGATGCTGGCTACCTTCCAGCGGGTAGCACTTGTAGGTGTGCAGTCTGGGGTCAGCATGTAGCTGTGAGCATGTAGCTGTTCCCACTGATGTCATCGTGCTGTCTGCTACTGGATGCACTCTGCTGATACATTGGGAAATGGTAATCATGTCAGTTCATGCCCAAAAAACCTACTTTGAAGAGGTTGTATGTATTGAAACTCATACATGTATGCACTTAGGCATATAAATCATAAAATTGTTATGGTTGGAAAAGACCTTTAACATCATCAAGTCCAACTGTCAACCCAGCACCACCATCATGTCACCATTACACCACATCCTCAAGTGCCATATTCACGAGCTTATTTAAATGCTTCCAAGGATGGTGACTCCACCACTTCCCTGGGCAGTCTGTTCCAATGCTTTGCCACACCTTCCATAACAAAAAATTTTCCTAATGTCTAATCTAAACCTCCTCGGTGCAACTTGAGGTAATTTCCTCTCGTCCTATCACTTGGTACCTGGGAGAAGAGGCCAACCCCCACCTTGGTACCACCTCCTTTCAGGTAGTTGTAAAGAATAAGGTCCCCTGAGCCTCATTTTGTCCAGGCTAAATTCCAGCTCCCTCAGCTAGTCTTCATAAGACTTGTGCTCCAGACCCTTTACCAGCTCTCTTGCCTTTTTCTGGACTTACTCCACCACCTCAATGTCCTTCTTGGGGTCCAGAACCGAACATAGAATTTTGAGGTGTGGTCTCACCAGTGCCGAGTACAGGAGTGCTCCCTGGTATTTCTGGCCACACTATTGCTGATACATGCCAGGATGCCATTGGCCTTCTTGGCCAGCTGAGCACAGTGCTGACTCATGTTCAGCTGGCTGTCAATCAGCACCCCCAGGTTCTTTTCCACCAGGCAGCTTTCCAGCCACTCTGTCCCCAGCCTGAGTTTGTTGTGACTCAAATGCAGGACCCAGCGCTTGGCCTTGTTGAACCTCATACAATTGGCCTCAGCCTATGGATCCTGTCCAGATCCCTCTGCAGAGCCTTCCTACCCTCCAACACATCGACATTCCCACCCAGCTTGGTGTCATCTGTTAACTTGCTGAAGGTGCCCTCAATCCCTCATCCAGATTGTTGAGGAAGATAGTAAACAGGACTGACCCCACTACAGAGTCCTGGAGAATCCCACTCGTGACTGGCTACCAGCTGGGTGTAACTCTATTCACCAACACACTCTGGGTTCTGATCATTCAGCCAGTTTTCTGCCCAGCAAAGAGTATACCCATCCACAGCATGAGAAACTGTTTTTTTTTCCAAGAGATTGCTGTGGAAAACCGTTATGAAGATTTTACTGACATCTAGGTATATGACATCCACAGCTTTTCTCTCATCCACTAAGCAGGTCACCTTGTCATAGAAGGACATCAGGTTGATCAGGCAGGACCTGCTTTTCATAAAGCCATGTGGCTTACAGTGTCTGGGATGGGGATCTAGTTTTACTTATTCTGCCCCAGTACAGGGTAAACAGATGAACTGGTCTGCAAGGCAGGAGGAGGCCAGCCCTCCCCAGGGAGCAGGATGGCAGTTCATAAACCTCTTGCTGCAGCAGATGAGTGAAAATAAACCACGTTTGGTTTGGGGCAAGAGATAGCTTGATGGGAAATACAAAATGCTCTTACATCTGTTTTGCTGGATATTGTGTATTATGGATAAAAATACATATGTGGAAATAAATTCTTATTTAGCCTTTCAAAGGGCTTCTAGATTGCTGGACTGTATTACTGAACAGGATCGCTAAATGAGAAGACCTTAAACTGAAGACTTTCTCCCTTTTTGGCCATTGTAGTTACTCCTTACTTATGAACTTGTTCTTTTACCTAGTATTGGTTGGTAGAGATGAAGCAAGATACCATTTGAAGGTTTATACTTGTGAGATCTGCGTGAATTTTCTCTTATCACTAGCTTTGAATTAAAAGAAATTAAGCAGTAAGACTTGAGACTTGGAGTTCGTTTAAGTGATCTATCAGTGTTTTCATGGGACTAACGTTGTTGCAAATACGCAAATAGGTTCAGTCCTTCCTTTTAAGCTAAGGAAGGGAGGTGGCTTTAAGCATATCACAAACTTCCCCCACTGGGAAAAGAGTGATGGGTTCTGGAGTAAATGATGTTCTGCTCTTTCCACTTGCTGGGGTTGTAGTTGATGAATAAGAAATGACCTCTCAAAAAAGGCCTTTCTTCATCTACTTCTGTGCTACTGGGTAATGACTCACACTTAAAGCGACATCAGAGATGGTCTAAAACAGCTTGTCAAACCCCTACAGCAGCCCCCTGTCATTGTGCCCTGTGGGGTGTGGGGGTTCCCTGTGGGTTGGGTGCTATGGGGGCTCCCCTGGGGGTTTTGTTAGAGCATGGCTTGGCAGCCAGGGCCTATCCTACCACTCTAGCCAGGAAAATTGCAGCTGGGGGCACTGAGGCAGACCTGGGCATTGGGCACCTCCCTGAGGGCAGGCAGAGGCTGTGTCAGGATGTGGGTGTGAGTGGGCAGGGCTGTGCAAAACTGGAGCTTGGCCCTGCTGGGATGGGGACTGATGCCCTGGGGGGCTGATGTGGAGACCTGGGTCAGGAGGACCAGACAGGGACAGTCAGACATGGTGGTGACCCTCAGGCACTGGCAGCAGCTTCTTGAAACGAACTCCTTGGTAAAAGCCATTACTTTTTGTAATGTCTTTTCCATAAAAAAGGTATTCAGAAGGAATTTGGCAGTGTTCAGTTGGGCTGTTCTTCTGATCCAGTTCTCAATGGCTCTGGGTTCTCTGTACCCTGTTTGTACAACTCAGGCACATGGTAGCCATGGAGAGCCTGACTGCTGCCACAGGATGACTGGGAGATAGAGAACAAGACACCACTTTCTGTTTCATAGGTGCCCTCCAAGTTCCTTTTGGTTCAAATTACCTTTGGTGTTTATTTCTCATGTATGAAACAAAATACCAGCTTGCAGTAGTTTTGGCCCATGGAGCACTTGTACAAAACAGGAGCTGGCTGAGCCTTGCGGAGGCCCACCATGGTCACTGTGTTTTACGACAGACTTACTGCCTTGTTTTCTGTACTGAATTGGAGGCAAATTCTTGAGGCAGGAGCTATCTTCGCAGTACCAGCTCCGAGTTTCACACTGTGCTTTGCCTTACTGTACATCTGTTGCAATAAGCCTTGCAGAGATTAAAATACATATGAGGAGAAGCAGGCAGATGCAGAAACATCTGATTGAATAAATACCATCTAGTCCCTGTCAGGTATTCTCACTAAAATTGTCATTACTGCAAATGCTCTTTGTCTTTGAATTGGATAGCTCTGGCCCAGCGTCTCCAAAAATGTGTCACATGAAGATCTGGCAAAAGTTTAAATGTTGCAATGGAAAAAAATTAATTTAATGAGAATTTGAAAGTGCCTTCTTGAACGGAGCAGGGCTTATTGGATTTGCTTATTAAATGTTTAGATAATGTGAAGTTGGAAGTGACTGGAGAACAAGCTGGGAATTTCCAAGGTTCTTGATAGCCTGGAATAACTTGGGGCAGGGGACTGGAGGGCATGGTGCAGGAGGGAAATGCTTAGTGTGAAGGCAGCAGTGACTAACACCAGAAGTGGAAAATGGAGGGGAAGAACTGTCTCGGGGAAAAAGGAACTGGAGGTCAAAGCTGAACACCAGACAAATGTGACTCAGTGTCGTGTTGTTGTGAAAAGGCAAACATCCTCTTCAGGTGTACAAAACAGAGTGTGCAAGACTTGAAATGAGACTGGTTTGCCATTTAGGAGAGAGAGTCCGGGTCACCAGCCCAGGTGAGAAGCATATGGTTAAATGTGAAGAGAAAGGACTGAGAAGGAGAAAATCTACTAACTTGGCTGCCTTTTGGTATTCAGGTTTTAAGCTAAGGGGCCACACGGATAAGTGTGGGCTATTATAGAAAAGGGAATTATCTGCCTTACTTGCTCTGAAAACTGAACGTGAGGAATAATGGGTATAAATTGATGGATAATTAAATCAGACATGATAGAAACTCTCAGAGAGAGCAGTGCTGCAGAAGATGAAATGTGTCACTGAAAACCCAAGAACAGTGTCATTAACCTGTTGTATCTGTTGTAACAGACTGACACCCAGTATGTGTGCTGAATGGGGATAGAGACCTTGGACTGAAGGACTTTCTGAGGTCCCTTCCAGCACTCTTTTCCTTTGTTCTAGATTGGTTAAGATAAATGCAAACACTAGGGAAGCTGCTTTAGTGGCAAGTTGTTGTGAGAAAGTGCTGTGTGTTTGCAAAAGGCCGCCTGACCTGTGAAGGTGAATCTCCCTCCTTCGCTTTGCCGCAGTGAAGGGGCCCAGGCACACATGGTAGTTACTTAGGGTGTTGTTCCCACCCTCACTTCTATGGTAATGAGTTCTGTGTCCATGACTCTTGTGTCTCTACTCAAATTACTTATTCTGAGTCTCCTTCTTTATGATAAAAGCACTAATCTTATTATGCTAGGGATGCCTGATATGCCACTACCAAAATGCTTGTGAGATTAGCAGTGCTACCTGTGGAGGCAGTTACTGCATCATCCAGTGATGCCTGGGTTTGTACATGCCTTTCTTCATGACACTTTTTTGAGGTATAAAGAGCTTCTTTGCAACTGAATCCCAACACAATCCTCAGGCCATGAAGATGGATACAGGGAGGAAGACAAGCACAGGTCTGGAAAAGGCCCAGCTAAATTTAGTCCAGACACCTGAAATAACTGATGACCATGTAACTGATGTCTTAGCAAGAAAGGACAACAGAATGTCTGCTCCATGTTTCTTCAGTTCATGGGCCGGGTGTCAGAAAGTTTTTTCTTCACTTATTTGTGAACATTGCAAAATTATTTCATCTTCAAAGACTACTATTGCCACTTAGGTCTTCTTTTTTCCTACTGTTTACCTAAAGTATATTTAAAGACATTTGATGTTTGGTTTTGTTGGGTTTTGGGGGGAGGTGTTTGTTTGTTTGTGGTTGTTTTAGTCTGTTTGTTGTGTTGGTTTTGTTTGTTTGGCATTTTTATTTGTTTGTTTTTTCTATTTTTTTTCCTTTTTTTCCCCTCCTTAGCTAAAGATAAGAGAGTAACAGTTGTCTTCACAATCTTTCCTTGCAAGAATACACCTCTGCTTCTTCTAGTAGAAGCTCTCTGCCTTTTCCAGTTTAGGATCAAGTCGTTCTTGGCCAGTTGCACAGGTTTCCAAGTAAGGTCTTATAGTTCCTTATTCAAAGGTACTAATATGGCAGTATGTCCACTAAAGATAACTAATAACCTACTTAATACTACCTAGAAAAACACTGTTTTAGAAGTGAGTCGTGTATTGCTTTTCTGCAGAATAAAAGATTGTGTCTGATTTGAGCAGACAAGTAGAGAAAACACTTCCAATATGGGTTTGTAAGATTTACTTTGGCCAACAAATCTAGATACTATCTGGTAGGATGATCAGCCCAGTGTTCCCTGTTTGTGTTTTGAGCATATACATGGTCTAGTTCCATGTCCTGGTAAAAAATGAAATATCATCTTTCCCAAAGTCACCTATCTTTTACCAGACAACTCTTTTCTCAGTCAAGGATCTGGATAAACAGGAGACATTAATAGTCTTGCTGCTGTCTATTAATGAACAGATAAGTTCAACTTTGCTGCAAGTCATTATCTCAGAAACTTACCCACTAAAAATTATCTTAAGGTGACCTGTCTATGATACAAATATTCTGTATTTGTTTTGATGTCCTTGATTAGTCTTTCCTTCAAAATCTATTCAGTCTTTGAGGAGTATTGGGACCAGAATAACAAGTTAAAGTCACCAAGGCTCTTATTTCTCTTTTAAAGTCTTTGTTTTCCCAGCTTAACATGTTACTTTGAACATGGATTCTTTTAAGTTCTTGCTATGAGGCTCCAATTATTTGAGGATTAGAACCAAAAACATGTACTAAATGGCAAAATTTGAATTTTTTTTATGTTTTTGTCTCTGCCACAGGTCTTGCAGCTTCTAGTCTTCTGTCCTCAGACTCATGAAACTTAGTGTCTTGTGAACCACATTAGTTGCCTTCAACATGAAGTCAAAATTTTTGCCCTAACAACTGAAACATGCCTAGGTTATCATCTCCGTGTCATGAAAATTGCTCTGGCTTTACTTCCTCCTTCTTTCCCTACACCTCCCTTTTATTTGCTTAAAGAGCATTTGGGGTCTTTGCATATGAGGCATGGCTGTTTCTGGTTAAGAGGGGTGTGAGTACAGGCAGAAGTACCTAAACCTACAATCCCACCAGACTTTGGGTAAATTCAAAACACATTGAACTATGCTAAGTGCAAATAGTATTGCAAGCACCTACCTGCTTCCTGGGACAGATGCTGGGTGTAAAATATTCAGCTGTGGATATTTTTGAATTGATACTGTCAAAGTGGGTACTCAGTATGAAATGGTTCTAGAAATATGAAATGGACTTGACAGTGTTAATGCTGTTGTTGAGATTGTACCAGTTTTTAATTCTCTCTCTTTTTGGTTTTTTTTTGGCAGTTGGCTCTCTCTCTCTGAATGAACAAAAATAAACTGAGTGAGCATTAGTTTCTTTCTAAAAGCAGACATTTGTATTGTATGCTGAAGCAGAAACATTTGATACCATTCTATGGGCAGA
Organism: Calyptomena viridis; assembly: GCA_013390005.1. NCBI lineage: Eukaryota > Metazoa > Chordata > Aves > Passeriformes > Eurylaimidae > Calyptomena > Calyptomena viridis. Next base: position 105,354 of record WEIV01006128.1, on the reverse strand, counting down.
TATTGCAGTTGAGTGAGTGAGATGTTAAAATAAAAACCGTGCCTTTTCTTCAGGTCTTTTGCTGGAAGATTGATTTAGAAGGGTCTGAGTGTTGACCCGGAGCAGTTTGACATTGAGCAGTGCACTGCCAATTGTTCTAATGTCAGCTTTCTTCCTAAGATAAAAGGGAGATGGGATTCTTTCTTTTTAAGCTAAAATGGGCAACTGAAGGGAGAATCCTTCAGCACAATGCTTTAATCAGAAAAGGAACAAGAAGTGTAACAAAAGCTGTTCAAAACTTTACTTCCAAGCTTTCAGTTTCTACTGAATCGTTTTAATCTGTATTATAACCTCTTTCTAACCTGCTCTTCTCTGTTACAGCATCTAGTTTCTCTTATTGTGTTTTGCTTCCTAGAATCCTCTGCTGTTGTAAAAATGAACATTTTTTTTTATATCTTAATATAGATCTATCAATACTTCACATTTTAACACCATGTTTTCAGTCATTATAAAACTACCTTTTTTTTATTCGTCTGGACTCTGCTGGACACCATGTCTCCACTGTTCCTGTTAAAATTGCAGGCAGTCAGGGACAGGGTGTCATCAAATTTTGCTGCTTAGTAGGACAAGCTTTTTGTAGTTTTGCTCTGCCCCGTGTGCCCAAGTCCATTCCTGTGGGAGGAGAAGGTAAAGGTCTTCCAGATAATAAGTTCTTACCTAGCTTATGTGAAAATAGCTGATAGGGGTGACAGCCTTTTGAACTGCCCTTGCTGAAAGGTAGCTTGCTTGAGTTCAATCCTTATTAGACAGCACATTTGTAGTGAGAAGAGTCTGTAGGCTCCAACAGCATCTGCTGTGATGAAAAATCAAATTGATGTTGAGAAGCAAGGTCGTGTGAAACCAGATTCTGCCTGTTCTTGCCTTCATTGTGTCACGTAAAGGTGACAGCTGGTAATTCTAACATACCAAAACTATGACCACACTGCTGACCATACTGCTCACCCACTCCTGCTACAACTGATGTTTCAGATCTGCTTTTGTGGGAGATGCGATGTGTGAACAACTGTCACGCCCACTGCAACATGCAACTGAGCACTGGAAAGCTGGAAGGAATGCAATGTGCAGCCCAACAAAATTTGAGTTCAGGTCTAAAAGTGGAGTTTATCTATAGATTTGGTTATCCCATGATTATTCAATCTTTTTGCATGAAGGTTGAACTTCAGGGGTGTCAGCTGCCCCTGCATTGGATTTTGAGTTAGCATTTTATTGGATCTGAGGTGTGAATGCATCTGTGCTCCTGCTGCCTAGTAGAAGAGACCAGTGGAAGTTTAGAGGCTAATGCACTGAGTAATGGGCCCAATTCTTTACAGCAAGCATTTAAGGAATGTTCTCCCTTCTCCTTCACCTGTATTGGTGGGAGTGAGGATTGGATCTCCTGTGTCTGGTTCTTCCCTTTCTTTTCACAGTGTGCTGTGGAGTCCCTTATTCCCAAGACATTGGTTCTAGAGGAAGGGGAACGTGGTCAAAACTAAGCGATGATTTTTATAAAGAAAATGTTTGTTTAAGCAGTTTTGGTATGGCTGTTACTCTTCCTCTTTGAGACCAGCTAAACTCACCGTTCTGTATACTGGTGGAGCTTGGACGCTTCCTGAAGAAAGGAGAGGCACAAGTACATTTTAAGTTTTGCTTTCTCTGACTACTGCTATAGGCAGCCATTTTAAGTTGCCTTGTCTGTAATTTAGAAGAGGGAGGAGAAAGTAAGCAAGCTTTTCAACTGAAGTAAAAATGTTAGGTTTTTTCTAAGCAATCTTTAAGCACATCTTTTGCTGTGTCTTCAAGGACTCTGTACTATACTTGCCACTACCTATTCTTTTGCAGTTATTTCTGGGGTTTTTTCTATGGACACTTGGCATTATAATACTTAAGTCATTTGTTTGGAGCAACCCTGGTCTAGAAGGTTTAATATGTTTAATCTCACTTCAAAAATATGCACTTCAATGTAGTGTTGCACTGATGTCTAAGAATTATTTGATTACTGTAGCCTAAGGTTAAGTATCTTCCTCAAGTGCTTTCTGCTGGGCTGGAGCTGAAAAGACTCTGGAAAAGATTACTGTTGTCAGATATCCCCCAAACTGTAGCCTCAAAAATTCCTTAAAAGGGATACCTTTTGATGCTTATTGAAAGTACAACCTGTTTGCTTTATATCCTTACAATAGTAGAAAGTTTAGTATCAGGTCTGAGTGGTAGAAACTAACATTAAGTCCCATGATCAAAAGGAAAAATCCATGTTTCCTGAAGAACATGATTTTCAATTTGCTTGCCAAAGTTTGCAAAGAGTGACCAGAATCCACTGAGTCATAGTTGTAGGGCCCAGAAAGGAGGACAATGGGGCTGCAGGATAGACTTCAGAGCATTTTTGTAGTAAAAAGACATTCCCTTTGTTTCCTACCACTATGCATATTGCAGCATCAGTCTTACTTTTAAGATTAATAATTTGCATGACTGACTGCAAAATGAGTGTGTGCTCTGAAAACCCCTTTCTGCTAGAGAGAAACACAAGGCTGTTACACATCCTTTTGATTTATGAGTGGTGCTAATTAAAATTCAAAGGTGAGTGTCGAGGGATGTTAATATAGTACATTATTCTTTGAATCCAGAGGAGCGTATAAGCATGTGCTTAAATAAATGCATGTGTGGTACTACTTTAGTGATATAGTGACATGAAAACTGTTGTACCAACACAGAAGTACCTCTGACTGATACCACCACTCCCCTCTTCTTAGAAGATGACAGATTACTTGTTGGACAAAAGGAAATGACTCCTTTTTATACTGGTATAAAACCTATAGGTAGATCAGCTGAAGCTTATAGGATTTGAGGACACATTCAGCTCTCTGCTAAAGAGAGGGTGAACTGTATCTGCTAAGCTGCTTTAGTCCTGAATGTAATTACTGAAGAACTCTAATACACTGCTCTCCAAACATTTTTGATTATTCACCCCTATCAGTAGAAGTTTTTTTCAGCAGGTACCCCCAATCTATGTATATTTATTTATTTATAGATTATAAACATGCACTATTATACTAATGTACTACATACATTATAAAGCATGCACAAAACTAGAAATTAAACCAGGATGAGATAAGGTTGAACTAAACACTATTTATTTTGAATTTGTTAACATTACAGAATAATATTTTCTTCCAGCACCCCAGCAGATTTTCTTGAGCAGCACCCCATATTGGAAACTCCTGTGCTAGGGCCTATGAAAAGATCTTGATACAAAATTCATCTATGGCCAAGCAGACAGTGCCTAGCAGGATTGTGATCATTTGTGTCCAGCTCTGCCAGACTGCTTCAGGCCAGGCCCAGAAAGAGAATTTCTGTAAAGGGGCTTGAATCTCTTTGCCAGGGGTGCTACCAGATCCAGATGTAGCTGTGACAAAAAGCAGTATGTTCACCTGCTTTCTCTGTCTTCTTTCTCCTCCCCAAATAAATAACATTCTAGTTTCCCTAGCAGGCTTGGGGTTTTGATCACACAAGGTTATAAAAACTCCAGCCCCAGCTTTGCTAATAATTGGAAGGGGTTTTTTTCCCCAATAAAACATCAGTGGGGGTTATAACATTTTGGACCTAGTAGAATCTGGCTCTTAATGGAGGAATGTAATAAATCCTTGATGCAGAAGGTAAAATGCTTCCTATTCAGGACCATTCACTGTGAGCAGGAAAGGAGTTGCATCAGAGATGATGGAAGAAACTGATGGGGTAGAATGAGATGCAGCAGGTTTCTTCCTTTTGTTAGTGTTATTTTATGAAGCAGTCAAATAAAGAGAGAAATGTCACTTAAATGAGAACTTTGTGAACATAGCAACAAGTGCTTGAGGAACTGGAAGGGCCATGTAAAGGAACAAATCTGTCGATAATATGAACCCAACCTTAGCAGTTAGGTCCAGAAGACTTAGCAAGCAGGAGGCTCCCTGTGGAGGTGTATATTCTTCCTCTGTATTTGCCTTACTGATTCTACATATAGAGCCAAGGGAGTAGTGAGAGACTTAGCAATGAAAACCTGAGGATCTCAGATACTTCTTTACCTGGGGGATTCCATACTCAAAGAGCCCTTAATTATAAAACTACCAAATCAAAGTTTGAAAACAGATGCAATACTGTTATCCTGACTGGAGCAGCATACACTGATCTTTTCCAGAAAGCAAGTTGACACTAGGGTTTCCAATGGATAAACACTGGTTAAGGCATTGTCTCAGTGAAGACATGAAGAGAGATCTCAGCTTTCTGCAGAACACAGTGATAAAGAGGCAGAGATGCTTGGATGTTAGTAGCAATAAAAGGAAAAAGAATTTTGCCATGTGAGAACAGTGACTTGCTTAAATAACCCTCAATTATTGCATGAGTAGAGACTATGAGACATCTAGAGAATTGAATTTTCCTTGTAGAAAATGTTATGGTGCTGAATAAATACTGTTGTGCTCCACACAGATGTTGGGCACTTACTCGCCAGCAGGGACTGTCCAAGGCAAGAAAGGGACTTGCAAGAGCAGCTCTATGTGAATTTTCCCATCTGCTGTGTAATAAAGTTGATTTTGACAGCCTGACTGACTGGGCTGTAGAGAAGATTACATTTCTAGCTTTGATCACTTACAGAAATATGTGTGTCACCTTACTGATGTTTTGGTTTTAAGCCCACAGACTTGACTCCATGCTTTAAGATTTTGAGTGCTTCTCCCATTATGTTGAGAATGATGAAGGGGATGTGGGTGTGGCATGCTCATACCTGTGGACTGTAGGAGAAGAGGCAGGGAATACAAATTTCAACACTTTCATGTATTATTACGCTCTTCAAAATGAGAGAAGAGCAATGAGAGGAGACCTCTTCAATGAGAGGAGACCTCCTTCAGCAGTAGTTATGGCATTTGATCTGTGCTTACCTGCTAATTAGATATTCATTGACAGAAAGAGTTTAATGGAAAAATGGTTTATGAAGGTATGACTGTAGGTGCTAATACTGTGTTAATTCACATGGATCAGTGCTTGGGAGCAAGGGAGAGAAATGGAACAGAAACCAGAGGGAGTTGGGACATCTAATTCTTCTTTTTGAGCAGCCACTGGCTGGTTGGGCACAGGTGCAGATCTTTATTCTGTGACTTATAACTGAATATCATACAGATGGACACACTGCTAACCAATGCTGGCCCAGCTGCCCACCTGTGCTGACAGCTATACCTTATCTCAGAACACCTGACCTTAGAAACAGCAGTTGTAGACTTGAAAAATTCATATTAACATAAGCCTCATCTCATGACTTCAGTGAAATGCCAATGGAATGGGAAACTTTGAGGTATGGTAATGTCTAAAAACACAGGCAGAAGGGTGGGGAAAGCAGCAGAGAAGTGGCACATGAGGAAGGTCAGGGTCAGGTAACAGCAAGCAGCTGTGAAGGGTGAGAATGTGCAGAATGAAGCAAAGAAAAGCAAGACATAGGTCCCAGTGCCAGCCTGAGACATGATAAGGCAAAAAACCCCAGATGATATGATTAGCTGGAGATAGTAGAGCTTATCAGTCACGAGCCAAATGTTCATGGAGGCTGACTCACAGTTCCTGAACTCAGGAAATATTTTCTATAGCTTGATGGGCAGACAGTTTGGAGGGGAAGCACCACTTCTGCCTGAGTGGCAGTCAAAATTCATAGCCCTTATTTAAACGAAAAGTTTTCCAGTTACTTGTCACTGTGTAAATACACTCCATCATATAATGAAATCATAAGACACCCTGATATGAAAACAGCAGCATATATCTTTTCATTTTAAGAAAATCGATCTTTAAGTAGATAAAAGCATGCAGGGCAGGACATGGGACCAGGATTTACAGAGCAAAAAACATACCGTAAACTTCCTTATTACTATGTTAGTAAAACTTTACCTTAAACATGGGATTGACTCTGTTTATGGCCTCTAATTGGTTATTGGCTTTTGTTCCAGGCAGATTTTCTCTATTTATGGAGGATCTAGCTCTGGTATAGTCATCCAAAGAGCTGTTCTGAACCCTACTGTGAAGACTGCAGGCTTCTTCTGTAAGAGAAGTAATATAGCTAGGAAATGTGAAGCTCCAGTCACTGAGGTCTTAACCTAATCTGTGGTTACAGAGTGAGAAGCTATTATTTTTGTTGTGATAATGCCCAGAAGCTTCTGTAGGAATCCTTAATTTGAAGTGCTTGGCACTTTGCAAACAGAAGGACATACTTTGCAGTACTTATTCCCATGTTACTAATTTAAATTTACCTTGCAGGTGCATGCTGTATAACTATATCTGCAAATTCAAAGAACTGGTATTTGGGTCTGTTTTTTATACAGCAGAAAGATTTATTGGCTTTGTCTTCCACTCCACTACTTAATATGACCCAGATTTCATCACCAACAACCATTTTTAAATTATTTCTTTTTAATGTAAGCACACCATAAAGTTCTTTAAAAATCTTTGCTGTATGAAATCTCTGTGGCTGTTTGGTCCAAGATGAGAAATACAAGCTACTTTTTCCTTTTATAACCTAAAGTATGTTCTTACTGTGATTAATTCGTAGGAAATCTTTCAGCTTTTATTGGTTCATATGTTGACAGCCCCCAAGAAGGAAGACAAGATGACCTCCAAGTGTAGCTGTGATCTGGGTTTCTGGATGACTACCAGTAAGCAATGCCCCTCTGGCGACCTCAAATCTTTTCCCTGCCCCATCTCGGAATACAGCATGCTAAGCCTGTGTTTGAAGAGGTAGACTTTGGCTCAAGAGTAACAAAGCCTCTCACCTGAAAGGCTTTGTACACAATGCTTTTCTTTGCATACTTAATTCCATGGCCTGGTTCCTGCTCCACTTGTGCAGCAGGCGGTGTAGGCTGTGGTGGGAGCTGGCTGCCAGGTGCCAAGTAGTTCCACAGGCTGCACACAGTAGCTGGGCAGAGGGTGCAGGAGTGGTGCTGTGTTGCTGAGGGACTACTGAGGATGAGTGGTTCTGTGCCACTGAGGATCCCAGTCTGACTTCATGCACTGTTTAGCTCTGAGTTGTGCTTCTGGCTTGCTCTCTGCAGATACAACTGCCTGAAAGCCTTCCCTGGGGGTACAGTGGCTTGTAAACACATTTGTGTCACCCTGAAGTTAACACAGGCAGTACAAGTAATAAATCCCAGCTTTTTCACAGGTGACTGCCTTTTTTTTACACTCTTCATTGTTGACAACATGCCCCGATTTCTTGAAACTGACAAATTGTGGGTTTATAAGAGTTACTAGGAAGCCTAAGCAGTTGGAGTGCTGTGGAGTGTGTCATGTATCCTGCATGTGGTAAGAAGATTGGAGATGTTGATGTACGTGGCATATAGAAGTCATTTATTGAACTTTCCAGCTGCTTGCCTATTTTGAGTTTAAATGTTCAGACAGCCTGTAGCACTGGTCACTTCTAAGGGCAGGCAGATCAAGGATGGGAAAAAGCAGTATAACAACAGAGGCAGGAGTAAAAGAGCAAAAAGAAAACAGCGCACAAGTGATATTGTGCGTGTGTAAAGGAGCCCTGACCCTAGCAAGGATTTCACATACATGACCTCCACTTGCATCATATGTGTCCTAGGAAAATATTTAGACTTTGATCTGCTCCTAAGCCTAATGCACCAGCAGAGAGAACATGTGGCTTGTAACCGCTTGTCCCAAGGTTTTTGAGTGTCTTGGGGAGGAACATGGAGAACATAAAGTGAGGAAATACAAGTTTAAAAGCAGGTGTGTAAATGCAGATGAGAGCTCCTTTGCCTTCTAGTCTGGGGTGATCACAGCAGAGAAAACTTGTCTTACTGGGCAGTTAATGAATCACAGAATCAATTAGGTTGGAAAAGACCTCTGAGATCACTGAGTCCAACCTATGACCAAGCACCACTAGGTCAACTAGACCATGGCACTCAGTGCCACATCCAGTCTTTCCTTAAATACCTCTGGGAATGGCGACTCCTCTACCTGCCTGGGCAGCCCATTCCAATGTCTAATAATTTTTGTGAAGGAGTTCTTCCAAAAGTCCAACCTAAACTTCCCGTGGCTCAGCTTGAGGCTACATTCTCTTGTCCTATTGCTGGTTGTCTGTGAGAAAATGCTGAGTTGTAGCTGAGCTTCCTCTTCTCTGGACTAGCTCACCTAGAAATGCATGTGCACACTTTCCTACAGAGAGCAGTAAAATCCAGGGGAGGCTGGTACAATCCAAAAGAAACAGGTTTGAAAAAGAGCCTGAATATTATTCCCATGCAGCTCCTGTCATCAGCCTCCTTGGCAGATTCTGAGTTTTGAGCTATTCTAGCAGGGCAGCAGCAAGAGCATCTTGCTCATCACCCTCTTCCAAGTGGGTGCAACAGTAGATGCTTAGCTGTGTTCATAGGAAGTAGTACTGAACACTTTGGTAACCATGTGCTTACCCTAACAACTATTCTCTCTCTTCTCCAGGAAGAGCTTGTTGCTGCTGGGAAGCAATTGCAGAGACCAGTTCTGTAGTTGCTTTAGGTTGTGTGGGATGAAAATGAATCATTAGGAGATTCTGTACTGAAATGAATGTTCTTGCATGATAAGGTTGTCTCTAATGCTTTACTGGACTGCCTGGATTTCTGATTGATATATTCTTTTTTTTTTTTTAATAATCATTTTTTGAACAAAGCAGAAAACCATTTCCTCATGAGATTTGCTCAAAACCAGGAGGTTTCAGTGGCATATGTGTGTGTTGCATGTAAATGCAGGAGTTGACGTGGAGGCTTGCAACATCTCATTACGTAGGTCATTTACTTATTGACTTTTATTTACAAAAGATAAATTTTAATGTTTTGATGATTTGGTTGGAAAACATAATAGGCTATTTTCCTTCCTTCAAACACAAAAGCCTACCTTTTAAGGCAGGGTCCTGGCATCAAATATTGCTCATGCTTATACAGATGAATTTTTATTTTAAATTTGTGGAAAGGAGCAAGTTGCAAGTGGGTAATGGTATTTGTGACCAGTGTGCACTAGAACAGACCTGGAGCCTGGGGCAGAAAAATATGATGCTGGATTGCATCTGCAGGAGTTGCCAGTGCAGAGGAGGTTTCCCCCATAGAACCATCCCAAAGCAGACTTCTGGGATTTAGGTATAAAGGTCACCCTGCTGATAATAGAAGTTGTGCTGACATAAAAATATGCATTCTGCTTTGTAGAGTTATTTCATAAATGTGCACAGCTGTGCCTACAGCCAGATGTGTAGCTGCTATGTGATGTACTAAAAGCTGTATTACAGATGATGTATGAAGTCAGCACATTGATGGTTGTTTCTAATCTGCTAGATAGGCTCAGTGTCAGGTGGGCTGCCAGGAGCAGCCAGTCTGCTCTGGTGGTTGAGTGCTGTAAAATGTTAGTGGCCAAAGAAAGCGCAATGTACTATTGCCATGGGAGCTGCTGCAGCAGGAATTCCCCTGGTGAGGGACAAGCATATTCAGTCCCACAGCCAAATGAATAATATGCAAAGGATTATGTAAACTGACACAGTACCATACTGTTTCAGCATTGACTGAAACATTGACTTAAAGGCCCTTGGATTTTTGAAATTTTAACCATCAGACCTTGTACAACCATTTGGAAGGTTTGTGTTGGTAATGGTGACTGGTAGATTACAAGATCTCACCATAGAAATTATGTATATAATTAAAGGTCTCAACATTAGCTGTGGTGGGCATTTTATTCTTTGTACTTGTCGCAGCTTGAAAGCTTTGTAGCTTTAAAACATGATGGTAAACACAAAGAAATACTTTCTTAATTAAATGTTCTTTCACCACAACTTAAATCGACAACAAGTCACACTTCCATGGAATACTGCCAGAACATGCTTCACATGTTCTCATTCTCACACCAACACTGTTGGTGGCACAACATACATTAATTTGATCAATGGGAAAGGTGTAAGACCTAGCTGCTTGGTCAACTGAAAATGCCCAGAAATTTAATCGTTTTCCTACAGTGTCTTACCACATATGGTAATCTACTGAGTGATAGCCAAAATTCTCTACCCTTGGTATCCCAGTCTGGTTCTTGGTGCCCCATTGAAGCTCTTCACCTTTTCTGGGCTGAACTGCCAGCTAGTACAGAGCAGTATGGGGAAGGAGGAGTGGGTAGGGTGCTTTGATTGTCACCACAGGCCTTAGGAGGTTTTCATCACATGAAGTGGGCAGACTGTCTGGTGTTGGGTGGAACAGATATATTTTGTCCCAGACCTATGTCAGATTGACCTGCTGTACTTGACTCTCAGGGGTTTTTCCATAGTGCTGAAGAAAGCTGGATAACAGCCTGAATCCAGTACACAGCAGGGAAACAAGCTGAACTGCAGGAAGTTCCTTAGTTTGCTACATACTTTGTTAAATTTTACCATTTAATTTAAATTTTACTGTTTGATTTACTAAGTAAGTTCTTTATTTAATTTGTCATTAACTCAGCACTGTCTGCTGTGAAGGCCAGAGACTCTGACCGGAGTCAGCACAGAGCAGCTGTGTGCTGGTTTTCATTCCTCTTTCATTTGTCCTTGGATTGCTTTGAGACACAGCTCTTAATGCTCTCTATGGATAGAAGTCAGACTGCAGTGTGTGGATTGCTTTATTGCTGACGCTGTGAAGAAAACAATCCTTTTTAATGCCGGGGAGGGAAGAGAAAGTGGCCTTTCACGGAAGCTGTTTGGAACAATTTTTTTGACTACGGTTATTATTCGCAGATGTGGAGGCATTGTCAAAGGCTTACTTACAAGGTTGGAAGGGTGCAGTCAAATCACACTTTGCTAAATAGCTTGGAATAAACTTAACTGAAACGAAATGTAGAGCAGAAGTGCGACTACTGATCGCCCACTCAAAGGTGCAAAGTAAGTTTCAAGGGGAAGGTGACCTTGTAAAAACTTACCCAGAAGCATGGGCTGCTGAGAGACAGCCCTTATGGTTCTAAGAAGAGAACCATGTTTGGTTTGACATAGTCCAGTTTCTTCTTTCTAAGCCAATATAGTGTCTCTTTGGGAGTTGCTGGCTTTTTTATTGCATCCTCATAGGTTGGCTCTCAGCTCCAAGCAATGCCACAGTATGGATCATGTTTTCATCATTTGTATTGAATTCTTGTGCTAGGCAGTACTAAAAAAACCTGAGATTTGTCTACCAAAATAATAGGTGCAGACATCTATTTGCCCTAAAATACTGGTCAGAACCACAGCTGGTATAAATTATGATGACCCTTTTGATTTAGCAAAGTAGGCCTGTCACTGAAGCTTTTGTGGGTTTTCTAATGAACTTGAACAAAATATGTACAGCATAATAGCCTAAAGACCTGGATACTGCTCTCCTGTAGGAACTGGACAGCAAGTATCTGAAATATATATGAATAAAACTCAGAGGAGAACTGTTACATGTACTTACTTCAAGCTGTCTTGACAGGCTTGTCATAAGGCCATCAAACTGGCTATGGTTTGAGGATGGTCTGATATACATTTCTTCCAGGCCATTAAGAATAGAGCTGATATAAAAGAAGATATTCTGAAAAGCCAGATAAGCTCCAGTGATTCCAAAGTTTACATGAGGAAACTTAGTGTGAACGGAAATTCTGGAAAATCTCACTTGGGATATATTAACACCTCATATTTAATTTTCTTGCTATTTTTTTAGCTCTTTGTATTCCTCTCTACACATTGAAAAAGATGATAAATTGGTTTAACTGTCTGTCATATTTCATCAATTGACACTTTCCATGAAGACATCATGATTTTTTTGATGAGTATTTTCTGACTGAAGTCTTCTGTCAGCACTTTTTGATGTTCTCCAAATAAGACCCAAAAATCCTATTGTGTACTTATGTAAAGGTAACTTCTCAGGAATATAAAACAGTCTCTAATTGCTTGGATTTAGGAAAAAGGAATTAATTGGCTTTTCAAACTCTTGTCTTTGAAAGCTGTGCCAAATGTTGGAGGAGAAAGTACCCCAATGGCCAAAAAATAACAATTTCTGCATTGATTTTTCTTAGGTATGTATCTGTATATAATATATTTAAATATGCTATGCTTATGGATGACTATAAATTTTTAGATTTTTTCCTCAAAGAAGACAATAAAATTACGTCTAAATTCTTAAACTGATGCTTCTACTACTCCCATGTCTGATTTGGGAGTATTGGAATCTGCCAAGTTGCAAATGAAGTTACATTAATTTCAAAGTCAGCCCTGATTATCTCTGCACAAGGTTTGTTTCCAAATCATGCAATTTGGACTATCATGCATAAGGTAATGCCTGGGCCTATCAACATAATGGGATATTTTATCATGAACCTCCATTACACTTTGAATAAGAACAGTGTCTTTTGCACATCAGATCAAAAGGAGAATTTTCTTTCACTGTGTTTTTTTCTTGCATATCTGATTTATCCTGCCCCAAATGACAATGCTTTTCACATCCTTAAGATTTGTATGCTGTGCCGTAACCACTGATAGGTTACAGTAGGTTTTGAAACCTTCCATGTTTATCTGTCTTTTATTATGAATCAGTGAACTCCTGAGCTACTAAATTACAGGTTGTTAGTCAAAACAAAAAAAAGTGGAAAAGGATGCATGAACTTGTTAAAAATACATTCAAATTACTTATTCTACAGACTGGCTAAGTAAGGAAAAAGCAGTTAATTCACTTGGAGTTCTTATTTTTTCCCTAACATGTTGCTCAGTGAGGAAGACTGAAAACACTTGTGGGATTGAACCAGAGGGAAGAATGTGACTGGTGGGAACTCGTGGAACAGGGAAGACCAGAGACTGTAGGAGCTGGGCATCAGACCCAGCAAGGGTGCTGCAGCTTGCCTTGAGCTGAGTTGAGCCAAAATGGGCTCTGCAATGCACACAGTCTGAGGGCGAGGTGCCAGCCTCTGCTTCATAGTCGTATCTCCAACATGGAAACACAAATGGCTTCTCCTGTTTAGATTTTTGATTTATTTTGAATCTCTTCTTACAATGTGAAATAGCTATAGCCCTGTGGGAGACATTCCTTCTGAGTGCAAATTAGAAAATGAAACCAACTAGTTACAATGGCTGTAAGGACTTGCAAGGTGATTGCTGTGGATTGCATACGCAAGTTTTTACTGGAAGACAGGGTGAGAAGGAAGAAGAGCTTGAGTGTGCACGTTGTATCTTAACATAAGTTGTTTGTTATTTTCCATGTTCTACAAGGTCACATATGCCGAGCCCAAAGTGCTAGTGGAGCTGTGTCCCAGTCCTGAGTGTGCATGGAATAGTGGGTGTAGCTGCATGCTTGGACACTCAAAAATGCTTTTGTGCTTTGACTCTATAACTTGTATGGGAAACCTTAATTGGCTTTTAAGGCAAAAAACACTGTGTAAGTAAATATATTCTCTGTGCATACCCTTTAGGGCAGAGGAGAGAGGAAAATCTGAATTTTGCAGTCATAATTGCATAATCATTCTGAGAATAGATGACCGGGAAAAGCCACTATTTCATTTGACTGAGTAAAGCCTTTGAAGAGTAAGCAATGCATGTATGGAACACTGAACTCTTTCCATATCACTGTTTTCTGTGTAAGTGCCACTTAAGTCAATGTAAAAATCCTTAAGTACAAATTCACCATTTAAGTTTCTCAGGGAGACAGCTGGCTCTCTGTATGGGATATATTTATGTACTTATATAGAAAGTCATATTTAAATAATTTATTTTAGGCTGGTCATTAACTATGCAAAACCAATTCAGGTTAAAAATTCAGTTCTTTGCCTACTGAAATTCAGTGTCACTCTTGTTATATTGCATATCAGTAAATTATGAATTAGTTGTGCTCACTTTGCCAATAAAGGCTGTTTTTTAAGGCAATGAGATTATACAAGTCCTTTCATATTTTTATTTAATCAACAATTAGGTTGATGTTTGAGTCAGAAAGTGATTCAGCTTGGGGTTTTAGGGCTGTATGGGTTCTGCATGACCAATGGGATACAAATTTTGCGTATTTATTTCGGGAAGAAAAGGAGGTAGCAGATTCTGTGTGGCTGTAGCAGGGCTGCTGGATAAGAAAGGATTATTCTATCCAGTGTACCTGGCAGTTTTCTGTAATCATTTACCAAGGTAATTTGTAGTAGCTGCAAAAGTTTTAATTACATCAAAACCACTTTTTTTGTGCTTCTGACTGCTCTTGACTCCCTAAAAATGAAGTCCAGCATGTCCTGTTGTCCATATCCATGTCTCAACATCAACATATTTTACTTCATAAGACTTAATGCTTTATGAATTCTTGTTTGCCATAGACAAGATTTAAAATGTTACCCCCTCTCCCAGCTTCTGCTTCTGAAGGCAAGAATTTAAAAACTGTTTCTGTGGTCTACCTGGAAGGTTGCCTGAGTACTGAAGTTGAATTCAATAGCTACTCATGACTCCATAACTAGGAATATGCTCTGTGCTTTATGTTGTTATCAGAAAGCCGTAAATGCTATAGAATATAAAAACCTGATTAAGTTGTGGGGAAGAAGGAAGTGAGGTACTGTAAGCCATTCATACAGAATTCATTCGTAGAGCATTTTATGTCAGCTATAACAGTCAAGCGGGTGCTAGCAGAATATAAATCTCCTGGTCAAAAGAAGAGAACTTTTTGTTAAGAGGCTTTGTTATTGCACTAGCAGTTAAGGTTAAGTTAGTATATCTATTCTAGCTCCATAGTTTTCACTTGATAATGAAAACCTTCTATCATTTAAACTGAAATTTTCTTCTCTGTCCTTACCAAAACATGGTTTGTGTGGGGCTCTTTACTCCGGTCTTGTTATATAGAGGAATTTGATTTCAACTGAAATGTTTCACTTACAGTTTCTCGATCTCACAAATTAAAATTGGAAAGTAATCTTTAAATAGATGTTTTTCCCCACTGTGCTTTAAAAAAAAAATCCATTTTTGTTTGGTTTTTTTGCATTCTTTTCAGTCTGAAGGTTTACTGTTTCAATGTCTTGATGCTGTCTATGCTGTCTAATAGCTTGAGTTCACCAGAGTGCACCTAAACATTAAGGCTTAAAGAGCAATTACAACCACAGTATTTGTGTAGTTCCTCATAGTAATGTTTCGTGGAAAATTTCTGCAAGGTAGAGTTGTTGCTGTAACTAAGAATGTGAGCTGAGATACTGGGCTGGAGAATGAGACTTGACCAACATGGTAGTGGATCTTTGGAGAGCCAGAATGGCAAATGCTGTGCTCTGATCCACAGGGAGAGCTGATGCTGAGATTCAAGCAGCCGTGTAGTGTGAGGAAGAATCGCTCTTGATAAGCAGAACTTCACATTAGAAGCTGTCTGCCTCCTGCTTTTGATCAGGAAGAGTGTTTTTCAGACAGTCCCAAGGCTGAAGGCTGCTGAACTAAGGTAGAATGTTTATTGGATCCAACTTTTGATTTGGGATTATACTCATGACACTGTCTTTTTCATATGGATGTAGAACTGCTCTTAAGTGCTCCTCTGTCCATTGGATTTGTCCCTGCTGCTCCTCTCAGGTGTATTGGTTTTCATTGCTTCTCTGGGAAAATAGAGAATGTTGCCTGCCCTTACCTGGTGACTAAAACACTGCCATAAGGTGGAAGCACAGAAGCTATTTCTATTAAAATGGAACTTAATTAGCTTATGGAAGGGATTAGAGGAGAGAGAGCTGTAAGGCCTGATGTCTGCATCCCTGGTATTGTGGGCTCAATGTTCCTAATTCAGCTTAATGTAATCTAGTGTCTGACTGGCTAACCTTGTTACACTGATATAGTGCTGCCAACCCTGAGAGCCTCCCCCCATTTTTTCCCCCCCTTCTCTTTTGGAATAGTTGGAACTGGCAAAGAAGGTACAAGATCAGTGAAAGGCTTGAGTAATGACAGCATGGGACTGCACAACTTATTACATTATGGGAGGAAGAGAACCACGGTGTGTATTGTACTGCTGAAAATACTCCCTGTGACATGGGACAGCAGCACTAGCCACATGGTAGCTGTGACTTGTACTGGTAATGTTCTCTCTTCGGAGTATCAAGAGTGCAGGATAAGGTTCCTATGTGGTGGCAGAGACACAAAACTCAAAAACACATAGACGTGACCAGTGTGACTCTGTGTGGAGCAGAGGCAGATTTGAGAGTCACAGAAATAATGACAGTGAACTGGGCAGGAATTAGAGCTGCAAGGAAAAAGGTGGGATCAGGTTATAATGCTTAGGAATCATGTCAACTAGGATGAGGGCAGCACACTTTCTGAAGGACTTGGACACCATCCTTCTGGGATGTTTTGAGCAAGGCACTGCTTTGACATGGGTATGGACAAATAAAGGACTATCCAGAAAAAGGACAAAACAGCTGAGGATAAAAGGTGCACATAGTATATAAATGGAGAAATTAAGTGCATGCTGCCTCACAGGCCTGCATGCTACAAACTAATGAGTGTGCAGAGCAGAGGAAGAAACTTTTCAGAGTGTGTTTTATCATATAGGAGGAAGACACAGAATATGAGGAGGGAGGAAAGTTTCCTGATGAGGTCTGTCAGGCAGTGGGTACATGCCATCACTTTGACCTTGTTTGCGTGCTCTAGAAAAGTTAATAATGCTTTAAATTTCTGGTGTTGGACATGCCTTGTGGTGATCAGAAGTGTGCATTCTTACTTTTATCCTAGGTCCAACAAGAAAAATGCCCCCAACTGCCAGTGCCATGGACTTTTTTCAGCTCTTTGTCCCTGACAATGTACTAAAGAATATGGTGATCCAAACCAACATGTATGCCAAGAAGTACCAGGAGAGGTTCGGTAGTGATGATGCCTGGATTGACGTCACCTTGACGGAAATGAAGGCCTTCTTAGGCTACATGATATCAACCAGCATCCACCACTGTGAGTCTGTTCTCAGTATCTGGAGCAGTGGCTTCTACAGCAACAAGAGTATTGCACTTATCATGACACAATCACGGTTTGAGAAGATCCTGAAGTACTTCCACATTGTGGCCTTCCGCTCAAGCCAGACAACACATGGCCTCTACAAAATCCAACCTTTTCTGGACTCTCTGCAGAATGGCTTTGACTCTGCTTTTAGACCTTCGCAAGCCCAGGTAAGAGTTAACCTGTTGGCAGGGAACATCTAACCTGTGCACTCTTGGCTGTCTCACTATGATGGGTAGTGCAGGGCGCAGCTGCCTGAAGAGCTGGGGCTTCACAGTGTGAAACCATGCAGTGGTGCCTTCATGAAACAAGAGAAAGCAGTGCTGTCCTATGCAAGTGCTCATCCGTGTCTGACTACAGCTCTGCAGTGCAGTCAGCAAGCGTGTTGCAGTGGGAATGTTGCTTTCCAAGCTGGAATTGTTTGCTTTAGTGGCCTAAACGAGCCTAGAGACATCTCAGTGAGGCTGACGCCACTAGGTTTTGGTCTCCTGGGGATGAGAGGGTGCACAGGCTTTGCCTGTGAGAGAGAGTGGCAAGGGCAGAGCTGGTGCAGCTGGGCTGGAGGGAAGACTGATAGCTACTCCTGCTACAGGCTGAGGATTGGATGGAGGAGCTAAGTTTGCTAAGAGTGACTGTCTCTGACCTTAGCAATAGGTGCTTGCTGTATGGTCTACTAGCTGCCTAAAAAGCTGTTAAGGTAGAGAGGGGAGGAGGGAGGAATGTTCTCACTAAGCCATACCAGCAAGGTACGTTTCCATTAAGACAAAACAGACAGTGAGGGACATGGTATTGTTGGGACTGAGCTCTCATTAAGATATGAAATCTAATCCCTATGGCCACTGACTTCAATGGGCTTCAGAAATGTGATCACTGTGTCTAATGTAAATGCTTATAATGGTGTGCTGTGGGACATGCTGTGAGTGAAAATCCATTAAAGCATAAGGTCTGATTTGCATGTATATCCTTTCTTCCATTCCCTGTCCCAAGCAGGGTTTGAGAACTGAGCTGACAAAATGACAGCATCCCATTTGCAGTGGCAAAACATCTAAATCCTCATAAGCAAAAGGTATGCTTGTCCTGAGCTTGGTAAGGAGATGCTACTTAAAAAAAATAAGGGGGAGAAGTAGACATAACCCAGTTCTCGTCCTTCTCTGTCCACTTCTCTGTTTCTTTGTCAGTATTTACGTCAGTGATTTCTATGCAGCATGTTTCAGTGGTATTGAGTGGAACAAAAAGCACTAAAATACAGCTTCAAAAATAACCCTGTGAGAAAGAATAAGGTTTTGAATCTGTTGTTAAAAATACCCCAGTGTAACTCCGGTAGCCTGCTGGGGGATGTTCCAGGCCTCCTCCTTAAAGGAACCTTGTGTGTAACATTCTCCTGGGTGCCATCAATCAGGGCTGCCCACTACCTGTCTCAAGAGATAAAGACCCCATCTGCTCAAAACAGCAGGAAAGACCTCTCTCTGGAAATTGTCTTGAGTGCAGATTAGCAGACTGCAGTAAACATCAAACCCAGAATGTCAGGTCCAGTGACAAATAATAGAAATAATTAAAAATAATAACCCAATTGCAGAAAAAGAAACGGCAAATATGAGGGGAAAGAGCCATTTAGATGGGCTTTTGGATGTATTGCTTCTGAAAGCAGTTTGGAAGGAGGGGCCCAGGTTTCTATAATCAATGATACCTGAAATCCCAAGTTCCAAATGGATTTGTTGCTTAAGGTACACCTGTATTTTAAACATGAGACTTTGTGGTACCTGCGTGGCTTGTGGCTGAGCCACGATCTGTGTTCAAGCTTTATGCTACCATCTTGTAAGTGGCATCAAGCAGTAGTGTGACTTGGGCTCCTTGCTGTTGAATGCAGCAGGGCTGTTTGGGCTTATAGGTGGACTTGTTACTGAATTTCTTCCTCTGGCAGTGTGGACTCACAGAACATGGGTTAGGAAGATGCCATGTTTAACTCACGGCTATGGGCAGAGCAGAGATAATCTGTGTCCAGCAGGCATCGCAACATCTTCACAGTTGTTTCTGTTATAGATTTGATCTTTTCTTTTTGGAGCGCTAGAAAAGATTCTTCAAGTGGAATTTCTGTCAGAAAATACTTAGGGGTTTTTTCTTATCTGTGACCCCTCCCCCACCAAAAAAAAAGTGCCTGTAAAAATAACACCACTGTTGCTATGAAAAGGAACAAGGAGAAAGAGAACTATGCCAATATACCAAAACAATATACTATATAGTGAATTATAATTATTTTGCCAAATATACTGAGCAAACAAAAGGAAATAATTACTCTCTAGCTTATGAAGGAATTGAAAGCCCAGAACATTATAATTGCATATCAGCAGTGATAGCTTCAGTTTCCGAAGTTAGAAAAATGGTGTTCTGACCTAAATTGGGTAAAAAATGACAGGCATATTCTGTACATCTTCTCTCTTCTCTACATCTTTTGGATAAATAAGTGCTGCCTCTAGGTGAGCAACAAGAGGTGAAGTTTTGGGTCTGTTTTTGTAATGAGTGTTGTTTTTTTGCTGTTTAGCTTGATAGCTGTGCTACTGTCTGCAAGTCTGAAGGTAGGGAGGATGCCCTGCCTGCACTCAGGAGGTATACTGCAACAAATTCAAGGGTATTCACCTGCCAAGGATATACACTGAATTCAAGAAACCAGAGGAGTTCAGGGAAAATAACATCACTGCTCAAATATCCTTCTGTGCCTGCTGAGTATTTATATGCGTGTCAGCAGGATGTGACTAGACAGGATTGCTGTCTCTGGCTGCCCCTGACTGGTGTGGGAGAGGTCAGGAGCACAATTTCAGGTACTGTCTGCTTGTCTCCCTCCAAAGTACCTTCTCTTTGGTGTCTTGGAACCCAACAGTTTTGCATCTGCCCAGTGAAATGTCAGCTGGGAACAGTGGGCGTAAGTTCTTACCTCCAGCTGGAGTGAACTCCCTGGCAAAGAGAGATATATCTTCAACCTCCTGCTCCAAGGGCATGTTGCTAAATTTTGGCCAATTACTAGGTGGCTTGTTTGTGTTTCACTCTTGGTGGTATCATAGGGTACAGCTAACCAGTTTCAACATATTTCTTTCAAACCAGCTCAAAGTTTAGATGATAGCTTCTTTGAAAACAGAGGGGTAAAAACAGACTGATCAACTTGCTTTTGTGTCCTTATGATTAAATGTTCATTTGATATTGGGCATTTCCAAATTCTAAGATCTTGATCATGTCATACCTCTATATTTCAGATTTTCTGTTTTCAGAATTATTCTTTAGGAGTTAAGGGTGCTGGTCCCAAACCAGAACTGTACTGTCTTAAGGCTTCTATGAGTGTGACACAAACGCATAAATATTCAGAGAATGCTGACCAGGTATAAGATGTGGAGCAAGAGAATGACAGACAGAGGAGCAATAAGAATATTGAATAGCAAGGTAAATTTCTGATGTCCTATAGCTCTTGGCTAGTTGATCCTTTGATGAAGCCATATTTTAGGAAGAGTTTGACAATAGAAAATGTTGAAACTTCATTGCTATTTTTAAATTATCTAAGAACTGGCTTTTTGTTTTTTAAGAGGGTTGATTGAAGACTGAACAAATGGGCAGAGGGGCCTGAAATCATGGCTCCATTGGAGGTGGGAGTTAACATTTGAATGATGGCAAAGAGGATCCATAAAACATGAATAGGCCAAGCAGGACTTTGAAGGCAAGAAGAGAAAGAATCTGTCTAATACATTGGGGAAGAACTATCAGGGAAATAAAGAAAAGCGACGTGGTCAGAGTGATGGACTAGGAAAATGGCTTTCCAGCAGCAATCTGTAGAGCAGGATTGCCTTATGTTGAGGCCAAAAGTAAAATTGCAAGGAAATTGTGGGCTTGCATGTAAAGTTGGTTTGGTGGGTGGGTTGTTACTCTAAAATGAGTAACATTTTAGAGCTCTTACTCAGAAAACATGGAAAATACAGCCATTGCCTGGCTGAGAAGACTTTGTAAGGAGTAGGAGGTAAAGGCTGACATTCAGATTCACTGGCCAGTGATATCTGTGCAAGAAGAGAAGAATGTCAACAACGACAAAAAAAGGAGTTAGTAAGGGGTTCTTAAGGCAAGTGAGATGCTCTCAAATGCAGCATAATGAAATCAGAACTGACAGCTGGGTATGCAAGCAGAGATGTCAGATACTAGGAAGAGAATTTAGTTTAGACAGGAGGAGCTTTGGAGCAAAGAAGCAGAAGTGCAAGGTGCTATTGCAGGAGCAATGACTGACTGTGCATACAGGTGCAGTTACCCAGAGGACTCTGTTTGCAACTGAATGGTACCCATCAAAAGCTGGAGACAAAGCAAGCTGAGGCAGTTTCTCCAGGAGACAGGCTGAAGAGGCAGCCTATGTTGTGGATGGCCATGGAGCTAAGGAGAAGATGAGCTATCTCAAAGACATATTGGTTCATTAGCTAGGTAAATGGAGACCAAGAATTCCAGGTACAAAAGACTTAGTGGTTGTGGGCCTTTGTCTACAAGCCTGTTTGGACTGTGGTGAGAGCAGGATGAGTGGAACTTTGGCGTGGAAAAAGCATTGGAAATGATCTAAAACAGAGAAGAAAGAAAGGCATTCCTGACAGTGGCTATCTGTTTTGTTCCATGAATGTTGGAACATGCAACATTTCATTCAGTGAAAGATGAGGTGAAGCAATTGCTGGTGTCCCATCTTGGAGTCTTGCCTCTCCAACATTTGGAGTGCATGAAAATATTGAGGGGAAAACAGAGTGAAAGTTTAGCAAGTAGATCTAGGGGGAATGAAGATGACTATAAAGGAGAGGAAAAAAAAGAAAAAAAAACGGTGTGATAGCTGTGAGGAAGGAAAGCAACTAGATGAGGAGCTTCTTAGACCCGAACAGAACTGGGAATTTAAGGGAAGAAAATGGAGATGATTTCTGTGAAGAAATCCACAAGATTATCTTGCATCAAAGGAAGTCAGGAGCAGGGGAGGGTTTGGGTGGTGAGTCAAAGATGGTGAAGAGGCAGCCAGGAGTATGTGTGGGAGTCAATTAAGCCTGAAAGTAGATTTTTATCAAGATGAGAAGCAGGGAAAAATATGCCATGGGGGCAGTAAGCTCACTCCTGGAAAAGCGTATATTGCAGCAAGAATGAGGAATGGGGAAGGAGCAAATACTACTTTGCATGGGGATTTGGCAAATAGATGGATTTGAGATTATAAAAAGAACAAGGAGACTGAGAATGCAGGAGGGTGAACAAACTAATAGGACTGGCCAGTGGCAACAGGGCTAACTTTTGTCATAATAAAGCCATGTCAGTGCCAGAAGCAACAAGTTGCTCCCTTTGAAAACAAGATGGGGATCAACTATTCCACCAGCAGCCACAGCCCATTACAGTCCCCTGCGTGTAAAGTTCTTTACAGCTGTTGTGTATGGAGGGATGACAGCACTTGTCTCCACTCTCTCTAAAGGAAGCAGGAAGAGCAAGCTCCAGGGTTTTCATTTCATTTTCCTCGCCTGTCCACATTCCTCCTTTGCAAATCCTGCCCTACTCTGTTACATTTTTATTCCCTCTTTGCAGCAGTTCACTAGGAACTTCGGTGAAGCATTAGTCTTCCTATGGAGAAATGACTTAAACGTTCAGTACAGGGGAGCAAAGGAGAGGAAGCTCTGGGTCCTAGAGGAAGGCAGGACTGAC